>JANHGL010016779.1:8476-22088 GCA_024611195.1 Ceyx melanurus
CATCAGAGAGGTCCCAATTTCCAGCAGTCACTTGTTTGATGTCTCACTAAAGGTTTATGCTTTAAAAGGAGGAAAAAATATAACAACTTTACAAGACCTCTGGAAGGTTTTCACTTTTGTCAGTTTTAGCTGAAGTAGTATTTGGTATTAATTTTATTTTGATTATATAAAAAAAAAAATCTTTGATACACCAAATATTTAATGTCTATATTGATTCAAGCACTGAAAGCTATATAAAGCTGAATAAAAAATACCAAAAATTTAACCCAGAGAAAGTGCTTTTGCAGCTCTAGTCCTGAGGGAATAACAACAACTTTGTACCTGACATTATTTAAGCTCTATAAGCTGTGGCAATTTACAGGGCAGAGCTTTTGACAGGCATTTTATGGCATTGCAAATGCTCCAAGAAGGACAACTAGGACTCTTTAAGTTCCCAGTGTATTGTTAAAAGGGGGAATTAGAGCTATCCATTCCAGGGCATTACTCATGGAGCCAGGGAGATTTTCCTACTGCCACAATAGGTGTTACTGAAGAACTATCATCTTGGGAGACAAACTCCCTCTATTATTCCCTCTACACTATCAAATAGAATTCTCCATCACTGAAAAAAATAAACCTCATTATCAAGATATCTTTCTGGACTGCAGAATGCATATTTGCCAAATCCTTTTCTCTCATTTGAAGGTTCAGGAAATCCAATTTCCATGAAATCTGTTCCCCTCTCATTCAGCTGAACAGATGCACAGAACTGTTTGTTCATTGGGGTGTTTATTATTAGAACAAAATGGGAAAACCATCCCAGAAAGCTCCTAGCCACAATTCCACTCTCAAGTCACACTGGTAACAGCAGTATTTCACACACTGGGATGTCACTCAACTCATTTGCCCCAAACTATACCTGAGGACTGAGCAGGAGCAATGGACTCCAGATCTCCACCAGGCTTTACCACTTCCCAAACACAGGACATGCTTCTGTATTACATTCAACATTTAAAATTTAACCCATCACAACCTTTTGATAAATTAAATGTTTCTTCAAAGAAAAATCCAACCCCTTTTTTTTTTTTTTTACATTTTAGATTGAAACTTTCGAAATGAATAAGGTAAATAAGGGCAACAAAAAAATTCCAAAGGCTAGACAAGACTCTGAAGGCTCCAGGTCTACAGGGTCACCCACTGATGATAGTTTATATATATATATATATACATCAACTGACAGAGTCAGGAAGAAGCAACCACAGGATCTCTAAAAAATCTGACTTGGGCACTGAGGTTTTGGAGGAGAAGTCAATTCTCAGATTGCCATACACATTAGAGAGAGATGATTCTATACACATTAAATGCCACCAGATCACAAGCCTGGACTGGGAACAAGGCATCATCACTCTTCAGAATCAACAAATTATCACCTGGATTTCTTTAGAGGCATTTCTTGTGTTAACAGCCACACAGCATTTGCACCAACAGTGGCACCTCTCTTTCCTAACACAATCAGGACTTGGTCCATGGCTGCCTGTCATCACTGAAGGGTTAGAAACATGCTGCCCCACTAGTCACACTGGCAGGAACATGTGATTGTGAGATTATAGTCCAACAGATTTTAAGTCATTTCATGTGATTCAATGCTTGCTTGGGAAACTGAATCAAAGCTGTCTGCCTTCTCAGCAACATGGAAACTCTGGTGTGCTCTTTATAAACAGAGTATTTCAATAACTTGTATTAACCCCAGCACTCCATTTGTACCACAAACTCAAAAGTCAGCCTAAAGGAAAGCAAAAGCAAATAGTTGGATAGCAGAAGAGATCTGGCACAGCTGCATATGGGCACTCCAGCTCTTCCAACTGTTCACAGGAAAATTCATGTGCCCATTACTAGCTTTGATGACTATAAAGATGTCATTTACTTGGTCTAAGTGAATGTCAGAATATACATTGTCTTGATGACAGCAATAAAGAAATAATAATAAAAAAATCACTCAAGGAAAAATAGTGATTAAAATTGCTGTGAAATTCCCATCACCTCTGGCCATCTGATAAGAATCATGACCTTGGCAATCAGCAAGCACATCTCAACAGGACACAACTGAAGCCTTAACTAGGCCACTAGTCAAAGGATATCGACCCTCCAGTCAACAAGAAACCATCAAGAAAAGAGCTGAAGACTTGATGACATTTATGGACTAACCCCCTGGAAGCTGCACATGATTTGCCCTGGGCTTCCTAAAGCCATACATTAAATGCATTTGGCAGAGACCACCTAACATTTGTCTTTCTCATATGATAGGTCTGCACAGGTTGTGGATGCTGCTTACTTTTCTCTCTCTCCTCTACTAGTTTCTCCTACATTCGATTTTTTTTTCATTCCAATGTAAAAAAGAAAGTTCAAAGCCTCTGAAGTTGCCTGTAGAGGACAGAAGCATAGTAAATTAACACAGAATCTCCTATGCTTAGTAGTTATTGCTTAGTAGTTATTGATAAGTCTCAACAATGCAAACTAAGTGGTATCCTTAAAGATTTCTCTTGTCCTGTTCCTATTTTGCTATTCTTACTACAATATCCTCCTCTAAAATCTGAGACTCCTTCAGGTCCCCATTTGCATTATTTGCTTTGAGGGTAATGGAGTTGTACACTTGGAAGGTCTCTTACTCCAGTCAATCCAAACTCTGTGGCTGTCTCCTCATGGAGCAGAGCCCAGCAGGAGCAAAGCAGTGAGCTTTCTCATGACACCACCTCCACAGAGCTCTGCACTGACAGTCCCTACACATATCATGACTACAGGTTCTACACAGAAGGAAACCAGAGAACCAGAACATTACTGGAAAACATCTTTTAAACTGCAAGCTATAACAACCCTACCTAGGAAGCTCCCTGCTTTACCTGAATCCTTCCACCTTTACACTTTAAAGCTATCTACAACCACCCAGGTACCACAAAAAATCCCATCACAATTCCTGTGTGAACACAAAGGCAACAACCCACGAGAGATTTCTGAGAGGCTGTTTGTACCTGTTCATCTCTTACTCCTACCTGTGTTCTGCTGCAGCTTTTTGTAGGATCCTGGCAACTGCAGCCATGGCACAGTTGTGTATTTTCTTGCACTGGAAACACAGGTAATAAGAAAAAGGTTTGGTGTGCTCCTTGCTTGCAGGCAACATCAGAACTGAGCTAGGCTGCCTCTTCATTCTACATGAAGAGACCAGGGCACAGTGCAGGCAGAAAAAACATCTCTAATAAAAATATGTTTATGGAACCAAATGCATTAGTCTAATCTTTGCTCAGGCACAAGCTACATTTAGGAGGCATGGACTGAGAAATGAGAAGATCAACACTGCAATTCTGATCAATTACACACAGATTATTATGGGATAATCTGCTAAAATGATGAATTGGTAACTTGGGCTCACTTGTCTGGCTCACAGGTTCATCAAGCTTGCCTCCAACAATGGAGTGTTATCAGCCAACACCCGCTGACCCTCACTGCCCTGTCTGGGTTGATGTTCTCCAAGTCAGAGGTCTGTGTAATATCTGGGAACACAAACTTTCTGTGTATCAATGAAGAGCTGTCAGACACACAGACCTTATCCAGTCAGCCTTCAAGGCTTGTCCAAACAGCCACTGCTTCAGCATGGCTTGTGAAACAGCCACTTACAGAAAGGCTCTTACTCAGATCATTGCTGGGGAGTTGTAATAGGCAGTTGGTCTCTGGAAAGTAGTCAGACAATTGTCTGCTGATAGAAGGACTTCTCACTAAAAACTCATTTTTCATATTACAACCCCAGGCCAACTGACCTGAAGACAGCATTCAAAACCTGTATTGATGCACATTTCTTAAGCATGTGATATGATCTCTTGCTGGAGTACTGTCCTGCAGGAGATGCATCTACTCTTCTTGATAAGGACAGCAAAAGGATTTACACCATTATTGCATAAAATGGCTATTTCTTAGGTTAACATTCTGCTTGCATTTGAATAGATGGAAACTAAAATTTCCTGCTTAAGGGAATTCCTTTAGACTGCCATCTTTCTGATCCACCAAGAGAGGTCTGAGGTACACAAATAAAGCACCATCTTATGTGTAAAATCCAGTATATTGAATATGTTTTCTGATTTTGTTACTTCCTCAGGGAAACAGAATGGATGGCAGGGGTGTGATTTGGGTGTGAAAATGCTGAATCAGGCCAAGTGCATGTCTTAGGAGAGATATTTCATCTGGAATTGCCCTGAAGCATTTCCCAAGATGCTTTTTTACCAGTCAGAGCTGGAAAGAAGGACTTGCACTTGAGTTTGAAATGTCTCTATTTCCTTCTAAATATAATGAGTAGTTCAGAAGTCACAGTTATCTGAAGAGAAGATATTAGACCCACAAGCATCAGCTTTCAGTGAATTTCAGAGAAGCTGAAATGCATCAAAAAGCAAAAGCCTTTCCAATGGACTTGTCCTGAGCCTCTGCCTGCAGCACTGCTGCCCCAGCCCCTCCCTGGGAGGGCACAGCCCACCCAGCAACTGTTGCTGTGGCCAGGGTGGGAATCCCCAGCCTTGCCTGCCCCTCAGCCAGAGCCAGGCTGCACACACACCCCCTGCCCCTGGATAAGTCCCAGAACACAAACCAGATCCACAGCTCCAGCTGCAATGCACAATTCAGTATCTCTGGATGGACTGGAAAAAAACCTTAATGTAGGACAAATGAAATCAACCCATAGCACAGCCTTTTATTCTCCACTTACTACTGGAAAAGTTCATATTCTATATTGAGGGAGTTTCTATAAGAAAGAGCTAAAACCAGATTCAGCAATGCATCTGCAAATAAATACAGCCTAGAAGGCAGCAGCAGGTAAAACCCCTGCTGGAAGGAATACAGCTTCTCCAGAAACTGCCAGGCAACCTAGCTCCTCTGAGTGTGTGGGGAGGCCCCTGCCAGGATGGGCAGTTCCCAGAGAGCAGTGTGCCCAGTGCACACACATGGAGCTGGGCAGAGAATGCAGAAGCTTCCAACCACAGCCAAACGGGAGCTGAGAACACCTGACACCAACACCAGTGGAGGATTTACTGTTGCACTGATCCACACAAGGTTCTGAAAGATTGCATAAAGCTATCAAGAAGATGAATTCATCCAGCAGTAAAGAGATTTAACCTTTAAGGAGCAAGCAATCCTGGTTTTGGTGGGGTTTTTGTTTTTGTTTTTTTTCTATGTCAAACAACAGCACAATCCTGATTCTCCAAGTCCAAATGAGATGAATGACATTTTCTAAATGAGAGTGATTTCCCTGTTGTTCAGGAGAATCAATCTACCTATGTAAGCTTCAGATTCCCTTCAGGTATATGCCAGACTGCAAACAGCAGCCTGATGTTTGGGATAAACACCAGCAAGGCAGCAACAACTGCTGCTCAGATGTGTGGCCACAGTCAATACTCGTGGACACAGATCCATGGCAGTCAAGACCCTCTCTACAAACTGCAGCAAAATAAGCACAAAAGAAAAGTCCTCATCCCCAGAGCTGGAATCCTCTGGTTAGTTCATTCTTCTTAAGCTTTCATTCACACAGAATCCCTCTACATGTGCATCCATCCCAGTCCTATGCTCATTATTTCCAGGGAACTCGATTAAAGGAATAAAAATGCATTTCCTGCTGAGCCAGGTAATGGGCATGGGGGAATTTTATCCCTGCTGCCACTCAGATCCTGTGGCAGCACTTGGCATGATATCAAGAGCTGAAGAGGCCACACGGGAGCAGTCTGGAGTGCTGGGCCAGTTCTTTGCCTCTGATCACACCCAAAGCGTAAGTCAAGGGAGCAGAGAGAGAGAAAACAAAGCATGCTTGAATGTGTTCCAAAGGCAGGCAGGCACCAAGCCTTCCCCTGCAGGGGATTTCTCCAAAGGCACATCTGCTCTTCCCTTAGCCTGGGTGAACTTCCAGCAGCCAGAATAGCTCCTGGGACCACATCCCACAGCTCCAACAGCACAGAGGTGAAAAAACACCTCTCCTGACTGCACTGAACCCAGCTCCTGCAAGCTGCAGCTGAGGTCATCTGGTTCTGACACTCAACAGCCAGGGAACTGCTGATTCCCATATTTGTGACAACACCTTTTTAGCTGCATTGATATTCACTGAACATTTTCACTACCTCTTGCACGTTCAAACTCTTGCTCCTAAGTGGTGACAGCTCAGAGATGACCTTAGAATTATTATTCCCTCATGAATCTGTTGCCAGTGACAATTCCATGGACTTGCATTTGGCATTTGGTGGTAATCACCCTCACAGGGTCTTCTGCAGATCCTCCTTCTCAGCTCTCAACTGTAGCGCCCCCTAAACAAGCCCCTAGTTTCACTACATCTCTTCATCTCCCCAGTAAGCCTGTTTTCCACAGCATCAGAGATCCTGGTGGTGCTGCAGTGGTGGGCTCCAGCCTTTCACCATTTCCTACTTTCTACACTAATCTGACCACATAAAGATGTCTCTGCTGACATTCCAGCTGCCTAACCGTAAAACACACAGGTGAGGAATTTAGCCATAGACTCTAGATGCAGAATCCTTCTCTAAATCCCACATTGTTTGTGGCCCAAGAGCCATTTTAATCAAGAGGATCCAGACAAAATAGCAGTTCCAGGTGGGACAAATACACCAGATGTGTGTCACAATGAGATGTAGAAAAGCTGCATCACTGCATTCCACAACAGCAAAAACTGCCTTTAAGTCTCTGACAGTCTCCCAAGGAAAGAGTTTTGTACCAAAACCCCTTTTTTTACCCTAAATCAGAGAGAAAGAAGTGGTTATAGTTTTCTCAAGAATTTTGCTAGTGGATATTCTTACAGAACACTGGGATTGTATCTGAGACACCTCTTGCAGTTGAAAGCTTACAGGTAGAATTACATTCACAGATTAAAAAAACTAAATAATGATGCATAGGATAAAGGTAGTTATCTTAATAAATTCCTTGTGATGATACCAATGATCTGAACAAAGCAACAACCATCCTTGTTAATTTAGAGATCACAGAGGAGACAGACTTCAGAGCTATTGACATCTACTCTCTTTTCATGTAGTATGACATGCTAAATCCATTATTTAAACACCACACTTTCTCAAATAAAAGCAGTATTTGAAATATTCCATCTTGCCACTGATTATTTTACGTCTGCAAAGCAGTGTCTTGTCAAACCAACTCATCCACAGGTAGTTTTTAAAACTCAGAAAGACCTGCTTTTCTCTCCTGCACAATTCCAGAACCACCTCTTACTGTCCCCCAGTCAAAACCTGACCATTTCAGACAAGATAATAATAATTTTCAGCTGTCTGAAAGAGAAAACAACTCTTGAATTATCTGAAAGATGAAATCTCTATCAGTTTTGTAATGCCAATTTATCTGGTTATCCTTGGCTCTTTTTTGCACAATACAGCAAGTTTCCCTAAAGAGAAGATAAACCAGCTTATTCTGCACAGAAAAAAAGAGAAAAATTACCCAAAAGCATTTCTATTCCCTACAGTGAGTTCACTGCATGTTCTGATCCTATGACCTTAGGATGGCCCTGCTCCCCTGCTGCTCTCTAAACCTTGTTTTCATGACATCCTTGCATGTCCATGGGAGCCAGAAGTGGAGTCCACTAAATAAACCTGCTTCAGAAGGTGTGCTCGATCTGGAGTGGAATGCAGCTGCCAAAGGATTGTGGAGTGCAGGGAGAATTCATCTTCACTCTCATTACATTTATTGATTCAAATCAAGCTCCAGACGTCAGCAGAGGCACCAGTGCTAAGAAATCAGCTGTTTCCAGGAAATCCAGGCTGAAATCTGAAATAATTGCCAGCTCTGGGAGGGAGGGGGTGTGAGAAATGTCACCTATATGCCAGCAAAGGCAGTACTAGACATTACTGTGCAGCTCTTGAGATGCTTTCTCCACTATCAACTGGTCTTCCATAGCCAAAAGCTGGATTCTTTTTATTATTTTTTTTTTTATTAATTAACTGGTTAAAGGCAGAAGCTGAATGACCATTTCCAGCCATGAGTTCATTTTATCCTAAGTAGGAAGGACCCAATTTTTCTGCTATTTCTTCCCTCAAGTTTAAAGTGATGACTTTTACTTTCAGGATGGAAGAAAACTCTTGAGTTTAGGAATTCCTTTACTACATTTCACAGAGCAGAGCATGGGTACCATGAACACGTCAGCAGTGTAAAATCAATCACACATCATCCAACACACTGCATTAAACAAGAGCTGCTGCATTTCTGCACATCACTTAGCCTACAACAGCTAAGCCAGACTGCAAAGGACAGAACTGCCCCAGAGTGGGCACAAATATCTTCTACAAACTAAACAGGAGCTTAATGCACCCACAGAAGATGAAGATGTCAAGTGGGTGTTGAACTGCAATAGAAACACTAATACAAGGAACAGGGATTCCCTGAGACAGGGGAACTACAACCCTCTATTTCTGAAGCATCACTTTTACTTGCAGGGGTGTGCTAATAAATAAGAGTAGTAGCAAGAATAAGTCCATGTGAAAGACCTTTTAGCAACACCTGTCATGTAACCTAGGTGGTCTAGCACTAATCATCAGCACAAAAAAAAACACATTAAATAAAGAAATGCACAGATTCACCCATACATTCTAATGCAACTTCTGTGAAGCTGAATCCCAGCTCCTAAAGCATCTCTGGGAAGATGTGAGCATTTCCCCTGTGTTTTCTGAACAGATGTGCTACACACAGAGACAGGAGAGGACATTCCAGGCCCATGAGAATGGCCTGCCCTCTATAGAACAACACCCAACCAGTTCCTGAATTGGTTGGGAGGTTCATATTTTAGAGTGGGTCAATATTTACTGCCTAACAGAATAAATATGTGTACACTTTGCAATTCTATTAATTCCTAAACCAAAGCAGTTGATAGTACATCTGCTGCTTGACATGTGAACTCTTAAGAGAAAAATACACAAAACTGAAAAATTAAAAAAATAGCAATTATTTTTTTAATCAGTAACTCATCACAATTTGTAATTCTGCCCCAAACCTACAGTCTAGATGTAGGTTAATCTCTTTCCAAAATCAGTTCCATGTCAACAGATGAGCCTATGCAGTTGGAATTTTCTGCCTTAGCAAATGCCTGTTATTTTGAGACACGCTGCTAGAACAGTGACATAAAAATCAGCCCAAAACTTCCCAAGCAGGTTGATTCTAACCCTGTTCCTCCACCACAAAACAGAGTTTACTGCCAGGGTAACACCTCATGCATGACCCTAGCAGCAGCAACTTGTTCAATTCTGTGCACAAGCTTTCAGTAGTCTGTGGTGCTGAGAGGGTTTTGCTGCTCCACTCCTGCCACACATCAGCCCCAGTTTACTGCTAATGAGTTGTTTTGCCTACCCTTTGTAACTGAAAGCACAAATCCCATCCTAACATCCCCAGTGGTTCTCTTCTTGTGTGGCAGGTGGACCTAACAGGCTCATAGGACAAACCTTAGCTGAAAAAAATATCATCTAAGAGCAAAGGTGCTACAAGAGGACTTTAAGATTTAAAAAAACAAATTAAAGAATATGTGTGTTGTCATTTGCTTATGTTCTGATAATCCACAGAGAATCAATAGAATGAAAGTTAATTAATCAGCTTGTCTGACAAAGAGATGTGAATATAGTAATCATATGCACTGGAATTAATTACATCGGGTTTTACGTGATACCACAAGTAAAGCTCAGCCTGTGCTACTGAGATTATCAAGAACAAAAACTGTAAATCTTTTATAGCATTTAATTACACACATTCCTCACAGAGCAGTGCTAACAGCCTTTCAGGCAACCACCAGATGAGCAAATGCTGAAATGTCACGTTTAGAAAACTACTTCACACAGAACACCCACCTTTTGTCAGGAGTTCCAGCAAAAAAAAACAACAAAAAGCAAAGCAACCCAAAAGGATGTTTTGCCAGTGCAATGCACAATTAGGTCCCCATTTCAGAACAGGGTCATTGCTGGAGCTTTGCTCCTTCCTGGCATGCTCCTCTGCCCTGTCCCTTCTCCCTGCAACATGCTGCACCTTCCATCATCACATTTCCCATGGAAAATACCCCTCCTCTCTAATTGCAGCTAGCAGTTTATGCACCACAGTTTAAATCATGTAAGCAATACTTCTTATCAGCTTAGATAAGAAAACTAGAAGAGAACAGTACTTGGATCTGCTTGAACACCCTCTCAGAGCATCACTGAGAATGCCTTAGTTGGGCCCATGGGGGTGCTTGCTGAATTCTCTGTATTTTGCTTTTAGAGCATCAAGTACTGGGATAACTGAGCTCTCCTTCCAACTAATTTTCCAATTCTTCCTTCTTCATCTCTGTTTGTATTCTGCATTTGTCTGCTTTGAGTCTCCTACCAAGGATCTTGTCATGCTACTTGCTGTCACTCCAGTCTGCCTTCAATTTCCAACATTTTATTCAGTCTCTGCACCTCTCCAGTTCTCTTCATTAAGCTGTCAGGTAAGAGACATCCCCTTGGAAATGGTTGTTCCAAGGACATTTGATCACAAGTGCTGCTCTAAAACCAAACTCTACGTGAAGTGAGCACTGCTAAACAAACATATGCTTATTCAGATAAAGATATGTATTACACAGACATCATTTTCCTGCTTGGCTTTTTAAACAAGTGTCTTCCCTGAGTCTAGCAGACAAACCAGAGATGAAATAGAGAAAAAGGCAAGCTGACCTTTCAGTGCTGGATGGCTTTGGCTTGCAGTGAAGAGTCCATCTGAACAGCCTATATCCCTTCAGCTCCTCTCAGTAGTCTCCCCTTGCTAGCTGGACATCAGGGTGTGCAGGAGACCCAAGAGCATTCTCCACACAGCAGCTCACTTCTGCTCCCTCTCCTCAGTGCTCAGCATGTTGCTTGCAGTGCCAAAGGCAGAGAGAAGCTCGTGCATCAGCCCTGTGGAAGAGACAGTGTGAGCAAGCCAGGACACGTGCACAGAGCACAGGGTGAGCAGCTCCATCCCCTCTGTGCTGCCACTGTGCCAATGAAACACTGCAGTGGTCAAGCAGAGCAGTCTACAGCAATAAAACCACCCATGGATTCAGGTCAGGACAGGAAAACTGCTTCAAAAGCATTCAAACCTTCAGGGAAGAGAAGAAAATCCAGAGGAGAAAGCACAGAGCTGGAATCAGGGAAGTCACTGTCCATGGAATGTTGGTCCCAGGGCAGATGCTCAGCACAGAGCTCATGAGCCTGAGACATCCCAAGAAGTACTCCCCCAAATACATCACTTTCCAGACAGACTGCTAGTAAGCTGCTGTGAAAACCACTGCCATTTTCCTAGAAGAAGAGTTTTGCTCTGTGCACTGCTTTTTTGATGTGAAAAAACCTACCCTAAACAGTTACTACTGGTCATGAATTACAGCTGAAAACCCTGTGTTTTCACTGTTTCCTCAGTAAAGCCCAACTGATATTAAGTCCAACAGCATAGATCAGAATATGGAAAACTCAATGGGAACATTTCTTCTATACTCTCATCTGAATAACAATGCAATTTAAATAAAGGTCATTTTGGGGAGTCATTTCAAAAATAATCAAGAAAATACAAAACACAAGGCTTGCTCTGCTTAAATATTATTTGTTTTAATGAAATCAGTAATTAAAAAATAAAAGAAACATACTTCAATATATTCTTAACAACCACTTAATGCCCGACCACTGCTTTCTCCCAAGTCACAGTGCTTCACCTCACACCACAGGCAAATGGCACAGTGGTGCACACCCTGCAGTCTTAGCAGATAATAACAGGATAGTAAGTTTTAGCTTTTTTTAGTTCAGCTGCACTTCAACACAACCAGAACTGATCCAGAAAAAGCAGGGATGAATGAGCACAGAGCCAGTCTGCCACAGGAGGCCAGTCACATCCAGACATCACACTGGCTGCAAGTGGAGAACAGGTACAGGGCAAACAGAACCAAAAGCTATCTCAACTTGCAATTCCTTCTGTGGAACACCATCCCCTGAGCACTGTTTCTTCCTGTGCCAGGATGCTACCACCTGCACAGCTCAGGGTGAGCAGCAGCCCCTTGCCAGGGCACCACAGCCACAGGCTTTGCCAGCCCTTGCACAGAAGGGTGGAGGAGAGCAGCAGAGAGCTGCTGTCAGAGCAGTGCAGAAGCAGAGCATTAGTGAGGGCAGGGAGGTTTTCCTTCATTTCCAATCTTTTCATACATTAAAAAAAATATATAGCTTTGGTCTAAATAGTCAGGAGATAGGGCTGAACTCATCTCTGTGACACAGACTTGAGGACAATTTAAGGAGCTGCTGCTGCAGAAGAATAATCTCCATTTGTTTGATGCAAAGACAATTGAGCCCCCTGCGTAACACACAAAATACCTCAAGCACTGGCCATAGGTTTAAAATTCTAACCATCAGAAAATACCACAACAGTTAATAAGAGAACTAATCCTACCCCAAAATCTCTTCAGCAGTTTATAAAGCTTTTTAACCAAAATCACCCACTAAAAGAACACTAGAGAGGTGAAGTCTCACAGTCAAGGTGTTGGCAACATCACATTTATAGTTACTGGTGCAGTTTAATTCACTTCTGATGAGCATATTTATCACAAAGCCATCTGGAATTGTGTTCCCTTGCTCCAGAAGGCTCCTGCCTTAGGCTCAGTACCAAGGGGGGAAGAAAAAAAGTGAGGTACATAGAGAAGTCGAGTGTTTGAGTTGCTAACCTGAAGAAATGCTGTGATCCTGGCTGCCACAAAGGGGCACACAGCACCATGTGCCAAATGCTGTACAGCTCCAAGGGGAAGATTCCTCCCCAAAACAGGCTGACTCTCAAACACTTTCTTCCCAGCAAAAATATTCACCATCTCCTCCTCCTCTGGTTATCAGGGCTGTGAAAAATGACAAATGGCACTGAATTTTTTTTTATGATTCTCAATGCTCAGCCTAGAGTAGGAAATTTGGGGAAGGTAACAAAACTGAGACCAAATCCATAACCAGCAGCACTACACACTGGGCTGTCCATCCTAACTCTTCAAGTCAGTCTCTTCCAGCATCACCAACACATAACATTATGCTGTATTGAAACATATAATCCTGTAGCAGCACTTCAAATATATTGGGGGTTTTTATGTTGCCTTGAAGCAAGTATTAAATGAGACCACCAAAACTCCATGAGCTGATGCATTTAAGAGTCTCCAAGTGATGAAGAAGGCTTTGCACAGCTCACTTTTTGCAAGATCTGCAGTCTCTGTGTGAGAAAAGCCATGAGTAAACAAAGTTAAATGCACCATGTCTGCTTCATCTGCCACAGATGTGTCCTTCAGATACAGCAGATAACGCCCCTGTCATTTATTCCATAAACTGATCAAGGTCTTCATGGTCTTTAAATGTTTCATGGTAGTGGTTTTGCTCTAGATTAGTAGGGTACAGTGAAAAAAATCACTAGCTGCTGTTGGCCTATTAAGTTATTGAATGCAGGAGTAAGAGATTTTCAAGAGTAACCAATTTTCACCACACTCTTCATGTCCATACCTGTTGGCATTTTAATCCAAGTCCATGGTACATCACAGAATCACAGAATGTTTAGGGCTGGAAGGGAGCTCCAAAGGGCATCTAGTGCAGCCCCCTGCAGGGAGCAGGGACAC
>JANHGL010016779.1:22188-47079 GCA_024611195.1 Ceyx melanurus
ATGGGGCCTCAACCACCTCCCTGAGGAGCCTGTGCCACTGATCCACCACCCTCAAGGGAAACAACTTCTTCCTGAGATCCAGTCTGATCATCATGTGGTTTGTTTTAAATCCAGATACTTCTCTGAGGAATCCTGAAATGCCTTACGAGGACAAGCCTGGGCACACTGGTGAGGTAAGCCAAGTCATACACTCATTTTACAGACACAAAACAAGAGCTGTGAAGCCACCTACACAACCATACAGCTTCTCTTCTTGCCACTACACAGAATTGCTTCTGGAAAACCACACAGGGGACTTTCCACAGGGTTTCTGCTTCACAAATAATATATCAGTGCTTCCAAAGAGAACACACAGACACATGGAATGGCTTATATATGAATATATACATATTTGTTTTGTTATGGTACCCTAATATCTTGTGGGGGAATAAATCTAGTGAAATAAAAATGAAGTTTTCAGGAATGGCATGAAATGTACCACAAAGACATTCAGCATTTTCTCCAGTTTCCTAGTTAACTGGATTGCCTGACAGCTGTTGTGTGCCACATGCAGCACACAACACCAAAGCTGCATCACTTCAAGTTTCTATGGAAATCTCCAAGTTGGACTGCACGAGACTATTCTGTTCTACTTCAATTTGATCTTTAACATTGTTAGTGTCTTTTCTACATCTGCTTTGGTTCAGAGAAAAAGGGGAACCTGGAACCAGAAGACAAATAATAATAGCAAAAAAGTCACATTCCAGAAGAAAACACCCCCCAAAATAACTTCTTGCATGCTCACTTGAAGCTGTCTGTCATACCTTGCAAGGCTGAAACTTTCCATTCAACTAAACCGAACAGTGAAGGTGAAGTTTCATCTTCCTGGGGGGGTTCCAGGGAGCAGCAGCTACTGCAGAATCTCCCCCCCAGCAACATCTCAGGTGGCAGCAGTGTCAAGAACCCAACCTTTCTGTAGTCCAGGTTCCTGGTTTATCAGACACATGGTGAACAGGACTTGTGTTCTTGTGTGCTGATCATCAACACATCCAAAGTCAAATTGCTGCAGTTTACACCTGACAAGATACTGAACTTAAATGTTACTGAGAAACCATTTCTGAAAGCAGTAATCAAAATAAAGATGATTACACTCACCCTTAATTGTGGGTGGGAGTTTAGATTTTTCTCAGTAGTTCTGACTGTACCAGCAACTAATATAGTCTATATTGAGTCTATCCACTAGGTTCAGAACCTAAAAATACAGCAGTGCTAAGGAGGATGATTTCTCTGTCTGCTAGGCAGACAGCTTTTCTGCTCACTGTCTTCAGGGAATCCTCTGCCTGGTGCCTCCACATTTCGGATTTAAAAAAGAGATTTCAAATTATTTTCTGGCATTTCTCCAGTATTAGCTATGACACAATCAATTCAGCAGAGAAATGTCAGATTTCATACAGCTTCTGAGAGAGATTGACAGGGCTTTGCTAACGTCCCTCCCCCTGCTTTTATTACTAATAATTTTTATACTTATTTTCCTAACTAAATTGGATTTTGTCAACACATCCAGTGGGCCTACAACACAGCTATTGTTGCTGGAAATGTCAGTACTTCAAAAGTGATTCTTGAAGCAGCTCTCACAGGATATTGAGAAATAGCCAAGTAAATTTATTCTTTGTATCTAAATGTCAGTTAAGGTATAAAAGAAATTAAATATCATGAATAGAAGAAGTATGTGCACCGTGTATCTAATGTGACAACTTGGGTAAGAAACAAAAATAAATCTCTTTCATATGAGACTCTAGTATCTAATAGTGGAGGATGTCAATGGCCCCTCTATAAACTGAAATGTGTATTACAGACAGAAGTCATTTTACAAGACCTTTTTTATACTGCAATCGTAAAACCTAAAAACATTATGAAATCAAAACAGAGCTTCAAACACGTTAAATAGGAAGTTATTATATGCCTAGCCTACTGGGGATTTTACAGGAGGATATAATCACTAAATAGAAATTTCATTTCCATTGCTAAGAAGTGTATTCTGAGCCAGACAGCTTTCAGCAACTTACAGAATCAACACTGGCTCCCTTTAGGGCCAGTGAAAAGGCACTGGAGAGAAGCTGTGGTCTCAGCAAGGAGAAGCCATTGGCTGTGCGGATGGGAAACAGGAGGCAGGCTGAACTGGTCAGAGCTGTCACAGGGGAGCTTGCAGCCAGCCTGGCTGCAGCTCTGCTGCTCACCACACTCCTCATCAGCCTGGAAGGGAGTGATGAGGAAGGTGACATGCTGTGGATGACACCAAGGTAGTTAAGACAGTGAAGTTGAGGATCACCTATGAAGATCTGCAGATGGACCTTCCATGTTCCACTGACTGAGAGCAAAATGATAGATGGAATGCAACAGGAAGAAATGAAGAGGGATTTACCTGGGGAAAAAAATAATCCTGGCTTTACAAAACGATGGGCACTGCGCTGAATATTAATGTGCAGGAATCATAATGGGGGCTGCTTCTATTAGTTCTATGACTAAATTGGCTCAGACTCCTTGACAATCAAATACAAAATGAAGTAATTAGATAAAGAAGACAAGAGAAAAAACCCATAATGTTTCTATATAAACTCACAGTGCCTACTTGTTGCACATAATTGAGTCCCCCACCTCAAAAAGTGCATGATAGTGTTATAAAGGGTTCAAGGAAGGGCAAGAAAGCTGAAACCTTTCAGTAGGGATGAGGGATACAGCAAGTCCAGAGCAAGATGGACAGAGTGAAAGCTTTTTATTTTACCATAAAAACACTGCAAATGTATGAATGAAAAAGCCAAGATCACAGTCAACCTTGCAGTTTGCCTTGGGTACAAGGGAAGCAGACACAGATGATCTGTGGATGGAGGTTCTTTCCTCCAGGGTACCTGTCTCTCAAAGCCCAGCAACTAAATCCTATGCTTGGCTAGATTTTTAGAGCTCCAACTTGCTGAAGGTTACCATGAACTTGCTGAGCTTTGGCAGAGATCAGAATCAGACTCCAGCCTCCTGTAGTATTTTAATCACAAAGTACCATCTCCACAACCACATACACTGTTCTTGGTTCTACTCTAATATAAATAATAAACCTTTCCTTGTAACCCCTGAAAGCTCATTACCTGCTCCAGTAAAGCCATTTACAATTACTAAGCCATGCAATTACATTTGCCCTTTTGTGTATTTGAGCACCATGGAGTGAGGAGAGTTTAAAGCATTTACAAAGTAAGTGAAGAATTTCTTTCCACATCTGAACAAAGTTCTTGCTGGTCATTTGCTGTTTCATATTGTGTGTTTCATATTGCGTGTTCAAATGCAATCCCTCACCTAAATTACATGATGGTGCCACTTGCCATGTAAATGTCTGAATGGGCAATAATGCCAGCTATTTAAGTGGGATTTCTATTGAACTGCAAATATTCTTGTTTGGACATGAGTAAGCTGTGCCTGCATGAATTTAGATACCCACAGAATGAAAACTTGCTCTCTGAATTCTTGTTAAGACAAAAAGACATCACAGATGCTTGCAAAGAGCCTGAGCATGACTGATAAGAAAGCAATATAAATCTCCAGCATACATTTGCCAACTCAATTCTCAAATATTCATCTGATTTTCACTGTAGATTACTGACTTTCACCAACCATCCACATCTTCATCTCCTGCTAAAAACCCTCATTTCCACAGCCCAGCAAAGAAGTGGCCCGGGACATCCAAACTTTAATAAATCACAGACATTGATTTCATCTCACATAAATGAAGCTTCCCATTGTCCTTTTCAAATAAACAAGGAGGACACAGAGGCCTGCACATAATCACCAAGAACAGATGTGAAACATTAGCAAGGAAATGATCATGCTGGCAAGGAGAAAGGCCTATAAGCAGCACGCTCTGTACCAAGCCAGATTGCCTTTTCAGTGACTCATACTTTGGAGACTACAAACACCAAGGAACAGAAATAAAAGACTTCATTTGACTGGGCCTAATACACTTTAGTTACTTTAAATTCACTGCTAATTGTGCTGTTTCTTTCCCTCACTCTTCTCCTTCTGACATCTTGAAGTGTGTGGATGGAAGGGAGCTGACTGCAAAGCCCACCCACCCCACAGCCAGGCATTTCCCTCTCACCAGCCATTCCTGGGGCAGGCACTCCCTTCAGCCCAAGCACCCCTTTCTCTGAACACAAAGCAACTCTGCACTGCCCAACATGTTGCTTACCCAAGCATGCAGGTGATTCTTTCCTTGCCTGAGATTTTATTTCATTTATCCCATGTGTTATCAGGGCTGTTTCTCACCCTTCCCTGAGGAGGGAGGGAAGAAGAGGAGCCACTCCATGGAGTTACAACAGAGGCTGCCCAGTGCACCCCTGAAGCATCATGTCACAGCAAGTTGTTCAGGGTAACAGGGGTAAGAACCACCATGAATTTCAAGTAAAGTGCCAATAGCATCTGCAAGTCAGGGTGCTCTAATACACATCCCTTGGCAGTTCTGGCAGTTTTTGGACAGGTTTTCTGACTGTGGTGCTGACACTGCCTCTTGTACAGACACTTTTCTATCCCTCTGCCCACCCTACAAGCACCTCCTCCTGTTTCAAGCACTTTATGGTTTATTGCCTACCTGAACCACTGCTACTGAGAACCATAAAACTTGCGAAATTTACAAAGTTGCTCTGGAAAACTTTCCAAACCAAACAAAAGCTGCTGGTGGCTCCCTCCCTTACCTGCCCTTCTATCACAATTCTGATTTCAGCAACACCACCTGCAAAAGAAGTTTCTTCCTATCTCAAAGGCATTTGCAGCCAAGAATAATAGCTCAGAACAAAAGAAGGTCCATGCATGGGGCAGGGTGAGAAGGAGAGCAGAACTCAGAACCAATACTTAGCTTTAGGAAGTACTCAAAAAAGGGAGTATTTTGGTGTGAACAACACAAAGCACTTAAACTTTGCACCCAAATAATAGAGAGGCAAGGGAAAGGGCCTCAGTGATCTCTTGACCTGTCTCATAAGAAAAGAACTGGAGTTTGTTTGTTTTCACAGTTCTCATAGATGCACTTCTAGGCAGGTTAAAGAGGAGTCTCTGAACCCCAGAACAGTTGGGGTTGGAAGGGACCTTTACAAAGCAGGGAGCAGGGACAGCTGCACCCAGAGCAGGGTGCTCAGGCCTCAGGAGACCATCCTGGATTAACTTCTTGATAGCATGAGGGACACATTTTCTTCCTCTTATCCTCTGGGAAAGGCAAGAGGAGGCAGCTAATGCCTTCATATTTTAAGATTTCCATTGGTGGAGAAAGCAGCACATCCTTTGGCAAAGCAATGATTTATACATAACCATTACAAATTCAGGTCTTATTTGCAATCTGAGTTTCTCCAGCTATAGATCCCATTTAACAGGCCACCTTATGCCTTCATCTCCTCAGTTAAGAGTCCTTTAGCAGTGCATACTAAGTACTTAGTAAGCACTTAGCAGACTGAGGTTGCATTAAAACACTTGATGCCTTTTTTTTTCTTCAAATGAAATGGACAAGTCATTTTTCTGTTGCTGCAAAATCAATCTGCAAATCATTTCTGAGCCTCTTTCCTGCACTCACTCTTTAATCTTTTTACAGTGTTAATACCCCAATCAGGTTCTCATATGGAAATACCACCAGTCCTGAGTCCAGGCTGACACTGCCTTATATTTATCATTATTAGACATTGTCATGTAAGTCTGTCCTTAAAATCACTAAAGAAAATACAGACAAATTGAACTGGTTGCAGACATTAACCTTATTATCCAAAATGTAGCCATCTATTAACAGATTATTATGTTCCTTTTTGTAAGGAAGAATGTTGAAGCAGCCAATAGTGCAGAAAGCAGCTAAGAACTGGAGAAATATCCCTTTTATAAACCTGAGGAAGCAGCAATTGGAAGAGACAGGCTTCAGACTGGGATCAAAAGAAAAGAGCAGCTGGAAACAAAAGCTGAAGAAACTGTTTTGTTTAATGATTTAATCACACTTCTATTGAAGAACATGAACCACTGCCTCAGAGAGAGACAGATGATGGTATTTAGAATGAATTATAAAGTGCCTTGGGTTGGAAGGGACCTCTAAAGGTCACCTAGTCCAAGCCCCCTGAAGTTAGCAGACACATGCTGAGCTAGCTCAGGGTGCTCAGAGCCTCATCCAGCCTGACCTTGAGTGTCTCCAGGGATGGGGTCTCAACCACCTCTCTGGGCACCCTGTGCCAGTGTGTTCCACTACCCCCAAAGAGCTTCTTCCTAACACCTCATCTAAATCTACCTTTCTCTAATTTAAAACCATATGCCCTTGTGAACAGTCTCACCCCAGCCTTCTTGTAGGACCCCTTCAGGCACTGGCAGGTGCTCTAAGGTCTCCCTGGAGCCTTCTCTTCTTCTCCAGGCTGAACAGTCCCAGCTCCTTCAGCCTATCCTTACACTGCAGAAACATGAGTTATCATTGTTTTATTATTGCTTTGAGTTATCATTATTATTATTCCCCATACAAATATTTATACTCATCATCCAATTTTTAGCAGAGCTGTCAAAACTCATTGCTAAGCTTCAAGTTTCTATCAAATTTTGAAGTAAAATGGCAAGAAAGAACACAACAGAGCAGCCTCAGAGCTCTGGTGAACATTACATCTCTGCTGCAATGCCCAGCCTTTCTTCTCTCTCCAAGCTAAAGGAGCCTGAGCACTTGACATTTTAGTGCTTCTGCACCTACTTTTCATCTCCTATGTTGAAAAATGCAGAAAATCATGGTAGCACTTGGATATTCAAGGAAACTTCACCATTAGCAGAGACGCACAGTGGCATTAAAATTAAGATTTGATGCCAAGATGGCAAATTTCCCAAACTTCTCTCTCTCCCATCCACTCCACAGAACAGTAGTAACTGAATATTCTACCCATACAAGTAGAAGAATCAATGCACAAAGACCAGAGAGCAATGAAAAACATGGGGGGGGAGGGAAGGAAGTTTCCAAGTGTTCTACTAAAGTTTTCTTCCCAAAGGTCTAGAGGGCAATAGCAGCTCTCCAGCTTCAGAAGCAGATGAGTAATTCAGCTGCTGTTTCGAGAGCCTGCAGAGAAATCACTGCTCAATGGCACACACAGCTAGAGGAGCATGTGGCACACATCCTTCACCTACTGACATCAGAGATTAAAGGGCACTGTCTCTAGAGGAGCCACTCTGCCAACCAACAATATCCTTCTCACCAAACACAGGGTACACCCCAAACTGGACTTAGTTCCTAGGGTACTGTTTCCAGAATGACAGGAGTGCCTGATGTTCCCCTGGCACAGGCTAACAGGCAATGATACTGTTTCTGGTGTTGAGAAAAACACTGCCTTAGCTCCTTCAGGTGCTGTCAAGCAAGGCCTTGATACAGTCAGGAAGCAAGGACATCCATCCATCCATCTATCCATCCATCCATCCATCCATCCATCCATCCATCCATCCATCCATCCATCCATCCACCCACCCACCCACCATATCAGCCCCGGGTTGAGCCTCCCTGGCACAGAACATCACAAAGCCTTGAGTGACCAGCTAAGAAGCCCAAGACAAAAGTGTTTTGAGCAGCTCTTCCTCCTCCCTCTCAGGCTCACAGCAGCCTGCAGCACTGGTTCTGCTCAACTATCACAGCTACCCTTTGCTAAGGGCAATTTCTGTCATCTGAAACACAGCCTTCCTGTGAATTAGGTGGTAATTAGACACTTCTTTCCTTATTTATGTTCTTCCCTATTTATTTATGTTCGAATGGCTCAGGGTTTGAGCAGTGAGTCAGGCAGAAGAGGGACTATCAGACCAGACTAATAGGTGCATCAGTGACACATTCCCACTCCAGGACAAGGCTATTCTTAGATCAGCCCATGCATCCCCAGATGACACACCAGCTGAACATCTGTGACAAGCATCATCCTGGAGGGCAAGAAAGAGTGGGAAACTTTTTCTGTTTGCACTTGACTGGTCATAATACTAATTCCTGCAGAACTAGAAGCAGAAACAGCCTTTTACTCACACAGAGCCCACACTTTGTGGGCAACAGGTGGCCTCAGAGCTCCAGGTACAAGCTGCTTCTTCTCACCATGTCTTTTTGATGTCCAACAGTAACTGAGAGCAAAATCTCCCCTGCCCAAAGCAGGCTTTGGCTGGGAACAAGTCAAAATTTCCAGAGACCATTGCTTGCAGTGGTGCATGAGTGTTACTTTTCTTCCTTGCCATTTTGTGGCTTGGTACAGCAGCAGGAACTTTAGGAAGCTGCACGTTTCCCAGTGTAGAATTCCTAAGAAGAGTCTTGGAAAATGGACAGAATACGCAAAGAAGAGAACTTGACAGAGGGCAAATATTTATAACACAAATACTAGGCAAAGCATTATCATATATATATACACTGGGCAAGTATTTGGAACATCCCATAATCAGTGCTGCAGCAAACTGCTCAGCTGAGCAGCCTGTGTCTATTTGCCAGGGAAATGTGGATGCCAGGCAGCAGCACTGACCCTGTTTGCACACCAGAGATATGTATTAATGAGGAAAGCATTTCATTTTCTCCACATCCTGGGGATTTCTTCCCTGATAAGAAGGATACTCATTACACAGCAAACAAAAGAGAAAAACTGAAATGGTGATAAAGTATTTAACCAAAAGTGAGTAACAGCAGAATTAACACTGAGGAAGGGAAGTCTAAAGCAGAATTCCTTTTATTTCTGCAAGTGGGATCATAGAGAAGCACGCTGCTTGTGCTATCAGCTACTATAACTAACTTTATTCTTAGCTACAACTCTGCATTCCTGCAGCTCACTGCTACTTACCCAAAACACAGGAGCTTTGTCCTAGTTAATATTACTTCTCAGAACTGAAGAACAGGATCCAGGGCCAGTGACTGGAGAGACCAAGTGCCTCAAGTGTTCTAACCCATCATCTGCTTCCCACTTCCCCCTGCTGCACTGCCTGCAGCCATGGCAGTCATCCCCCAGCCCCAGGCAGGCAAAGCTCATCTCTGAGGTGCTAACTCTCAGTTCCAGCACAGAAAGCATCTTTTTAATAACACACTTGTCAGCATGCAGGTACCAGAACCAGAGACACTCAGCAAAGCCTAGTGCTCTGAGTGTATTTTAAAATACATTCATAGCACAGCATCTTCCTGACTTCAGTTGACATTTTATTTGGAAAGCTACTCAGGTCCCACTACATCTGGACCCATTTCCAGAGTTCAGAACAAAGCCTCCCAACTGCCTTCCTGGGCTTGTCAAGGCTAACTGAGAACAGGAATAATAACAATGATAAAAACACCACACACCTTCTATCGTGAATACTGTGAGCCAATTAGATCTACTTTCAAATATTTAGTATTTGCTGGGAAAACCTTCCCTAAATGTTCATTAACAAAATGTTAATCACCATATTGCTTTGCAATAACAGCCATTAATAAATTATATTTCCATCAGGAATTAACATTAGTGTAATGCTCTAAAAATACACATGCAATTCCTCTATTACTTTCAGCCTGTGACTTCATTTTCTTGAGGGGGTGGGGGACAGGGTGGGATTGGTTTATGTTGGTGGTTGGTTTTTTTGTGGGTGTGTGTCTGGTTGGTTGATTGGTTGGTAGTTTCTAAGCTGAAGATAGGCATGCTGAACACTTCAGGAGCCCATCTGACAGGTTCTCTCATTCTAAGGCTGCTAGGAACTCTTGGAAACCAACCATTGCCAGAGATTGGTATCTAGGAGAGCAATTAGAGACACTGGATGCTTCTGGGAATGGAATTCCAAGTGGCCTCAAGACCTGTGCTGGAGCAAAAGCAGCTCTGTGTCTCCTCAGTCAGGTGGAGCCTCTGTCAGCCTTTCACTGACTCATTTGCACCAGTGGACACTGCTGAAAACTAAGCACACGTACACAGTCTGCCATCAAAAAAACCCCAAACTCTTCAGCATTCATTCCCACCTCACCAAATGCTTCAGGACCTGCCATTTGTGAGAGGCTGCTGGAGAAAATCCTTGACCCTACCTCGCTAATGAGCAGGTCTGCAGCTCCCCTGCAGAAGCCACTGCAGCTTCCCTGGCCACACTGCCGCCTTTCAGACAGGGATTGTGGGGTGGTTATTCCCTCCACAACCATGACAATCAGCTTTTCCTGACACCTGCTAGACACACTGATTTAACACAGGCTACTTTGCTTCATTTCTGAAGCCACACACAGCAGCTGGTTGAAGAAGCATCTTGAACCCTGTCAGGTATAAACGACCTGGCTTCAGCACACAAGAGTAAATGACCACAGCTCCAAGGTCAGTTTCTGCATGCAGTATTGCAGCAAGCAGTGCTGACAGCTACTCAAGGCAGTCTATGGGGAGAATGTCTCTTGGGCAGGATCTCTGCTGAAAAATCTGAAACCCCACACACAGCAAGAAAACACAGAACTGGGCTCTCTACCTGCAAACAGGCTAAAAGGAGCTGTCTAGGGCTCACTGGTGATCAACAGCAGGTTGTCATACAATGCCACAGGATGCTCCAGACAGCAACAACAGGAAAAAAATCAAAATAAATCTGCTGTTTGCTTTCATTCCTTGAAGATTAGCACATCACTGCTGAAGAGAAGTCCTGAGAACTTTAGCATTGTGTTTGTCCACAGTGCAACTTGTCATACCATGAGGAGGACAACAAGAGCATCACCTAAAGATAGTTCTGAAAGAACATGTTTGATGAAAGCTAACCAGATGGAAGTGGGGCTGTGGACATGAAAAACAAGAAGAAGGGCAAAAAAGAAACAAGGGGCAAAATCAGAGCTCTGATTGACTACAGTTAAATGGTCAGTGCTCAAAGAAGTGATGCTTTCTGAAGAAAGGATCCTTCCCATCTCCTCTGAGGGAAGGCCTGGCTTCCAGTGGAGAGAAAACTCCCAGTTTTGGGACCCAGGCAAGCAGGAGAAGCAGCATCTCATCAGCTGCTGGAGGCAGTGAGTGTGGGGACAGCTAGAGAGGCAGTGCAGGCTTCCACAGCTGCACATTTATGACCTGTGAAGTTGGAATTCACTTGATGTCCTACAGAAACATTAACACAACCCCCCCTGGTTTAGCACAGCAGTTAAAATACAGAACTTAACGCTGGCCAAAAGAATAAATTACACCTCTTAACTTTGCCTCTGGGATCCATAAGCTCAGGCAGGTATTTTGAGCCTGTTTCTCCTCTAGTGAAGAACAGCTCTTGCAGCAGCAAGGCAAGGAAAAAGATCTGTAATTCAGTGCAGCATTAATTAAGGGTTTATCCACAGGCAAAGGAAAACCAAGAGCATCAATATTTTATTTTGTTCCATGTTTGTACTTAGGAGCAAAGACAACCAGCAAGAGTGTGTAATGGGGTGGAAACCACCAGTTCAGATCAGTGGTTGTGATGCAGTGATGCTCCCAGGTCTTTTTCCCCCTTCTGTAACCACTTAAGCAAGTGTCAGCTAGGAAGACATCCAAACAATTCCCAGGCATGTATTTCTGGCTTCACTCTGCACAGCTGTGGGCTTCTTTCTATGCACATAAAGTAGAGTGAACTCTTCAGAATGGGAGATGCCCTCCCTCCCTGTGAGCAACCCTATCAGTGATCAGGACCACTTGTGGCCCTTACACAAAGGACAGCATCAAGTGGAAATAATTCAGGAGACCAACAGATGAAGGGATGATTTAATAAGATAAGGACAGTTACAGACCCTGAAAACACATTTTAAAGAGGTAATGAGGAACTGTCCTGTCCAGAAGGCCAAGTGTTTCTGTGCTCACCTGTGTGCCTCCACCCTGATACACTGCTTTCTGCTAAGGGGGTTTGATTTCCCTGTTCTAAACTGAACATACCGGAAAAATAAAAATTAAAACAGAAAAACACATTAAACTTGTGTCTGCAACCCTAAAGAACCTAGAAAGTGTAGGCTAACAAATTATGACTTTGCCATTACTGGTCAACATCATAAACTTATCATTATCCTAACAGTGCAGGGTGTTGCAGGACTTGCCAAATAACAGCAATATTCACACTGGGACAAATGTTTTTCCTAGAGCATTTGGCATGAAATTTGTCCCTGGACTACCTGACACTAAAGCAGCTGCTTTGGTGCCACGTGAGCCAGTGCAAGAGTGAAAAGAGGCAAGGACTGAAATGAGAAATCAGCTGGCACTCCAATAACATCATCCTGACCCTCAATTACCTTTTCTCACCAATTTAGGAAACTCATTTTTGAAATGCCTGCCTGTGTGAACTCTGGCTGGAACTGCTGAACACTTCCACAGCTGCTGGTGCAAGGCAGAGCAGTGCAAACAGCTCAGCACAGGCCAGGGGCTGTGTGATCACACCAGCCTTGTTTCTGCAAGCTGAACTAGCACTGAAGGAGGGAATCACAACTGAAACCCCCCAGGGGAAAGGAGTGGGGCAGAAAGCATCATATCACATCAGTGTGGTTATGGACAGCCAGCACAAGGCCTGGTGTAGCCCAGAGACACCTGCTTAGTTGGAACTGAGTCTATGCATCTCAAAGACTATCTGAATGCTGTTTTGCCACTAAAAAAAATTAACCTTCTCCTGGATTCAGATCTCAGTGACCCTACACTAAATGTCAAGTTACATCAATCTTATAGGAAAAAAACTATCAGATGTTTAACAAAATGACATCAGATTTTTATGCTGGAGCAATTACCTGAATGCTCAAGTGAATGTTTCTCTGAAGTTTTACTGTCCACGTTTTCCTGTCAAAATGCTGCGGTTGTTAGGACAGTAAAAATCAGAGGCAGTGGTGCATAAGTTTCTGTAGGTGTGACCCTTACCTTACTGAATAAATTGCTCTCTGATTGGAACTCTAGATTGAAGCTCTGCATGGAACTCTAGATCCAATAGGAAGAAATGAAAACTAGTAAATCAGATTTTTATCTGGACGAACTGGAAAGCAGCGTTACTAATTTGATTAGAAATGACATTTTAGGAGTAGTTTAAGCCCTTCAGACAGCAAAGGATATCTGAAAAATGTGGGATCAAACAGCTCATAATTCTCTCTTGATTTCCATTTTCAAAAACCTGTTCCAAGACAGCTCTTGGAATAATGGTGCTGGGAGATCTTTGTTACTACTCATCCTCCCACTTCCAACAAGGTGGTTTTTCTTTGTCTCAGGTGCAATCTTTTTCTCCTCTAGCTGGTCATTCAGACTTTTAAAAACAGAAACAAGAAAACTATCAACACATACGGTAAGTACAGGAATGTTTTTGTCTAAGGCAATTTCTAGAGACAATTTCTGGTCTTAAGCTGTGTGGAGAACAACCTGTGGCACTGAAATGAGAAGGCTCCCTCCTGGCACCCCTCCAACATCAGAGCTTCAGTTTCCCCACTGAGTCTTCTCCAAAGCTTGAATAAATAAGTAACAGGAAAGGGCTGGAGCTGCCAGCCCTGCCACAGGCTGCTCCACAGTGCAAGCTCAAAGAAAGAACACAAAGCAAGCTCTGAGGCAGAGCTGGGCCTGAAAAGGCCTGTGGGGAAGGGCCTGGGAACACAAAGGGAGAGAAAATTAATTCCTACAACAAGAAGAGGAAACTTTAAAATCAGTAGTGACCTTGAGGAGACAGTGTTTGCATGACTCTTTCCACAGACCCCTCCCAGTAAATTCAAAGGGTCATTCTAGGTGGTCTTTCTGCACAAGCTGACTAACATCAGCCCTGAAGTCCTCCTGCCCCTCCGTAATTGCTGCCTCCAACCTGCGAGAGATGGGGTTTTGCACTAGGACAGAGCTCAAGAAATCCATTTGCTCTCAGGGGACTTGAGTAAAAGGTTTTAGGTACAAGCCCATAAAACTAGTTTCTTGCCATGAACCTGATCCAGGTCTGAAGATGCATCACACCTCCATTCCTCCTGCATCCATCCCACCTGCAATACATTACAAAGCACACACGCTGAGGACATCCTTTGCTATGACAGCTAAGGGAAAAACTGCTATTTTCTTCTAATTGAAGGAGTTGTTTCTTTCCTGCTGTCAGGTTTTAGAGCTCCAGGAATACATAAAACTCCCAATTTCAGTTATAGCACCTGATAGTGTTTCCATTCAAGGCATGGAGGACACTCTGTGTAAAGCAGAACACATTATCTATACATTACCTTTTTTGAGGATGAAAAAGACTAGGAAACTAAATGGACTTTCCTCATTAGGCCAAGAAATGTTGTTCAGCTGTGGTTTTCATGCCAACACATATTCCATCAACATCAAAACATTTCCTCAAAGCAACATCCTCAGCTCTGACTGACATAATCAAACCCCTATTTTCATCCAGCTCATACCTTTCTGGTTTCCCAATTCTGCCCTGTGAAAAATAATTTCATGCAACTAAATAAAGCATGTGGTAGGAAAAGATTTGCTGGTGAAAGACATCTCCACGTTTAAGTATTGCTGTGATAGTGTAAAAAGCAAAAGGATCAGATTGTAGATAACATCTCTGCATTTAAATAATTTATTTCCTTGCCATGTACTCCTTAAAGTCAATGTCAAACACATAAAAATGCAAAGAAAGTGGTGCAGCAGCCTACTGTACTATTCAAGTGGAAATGTCACTGCTACACAGACCCTCTATTATCAGCCTGACTACTGAGGTCAGTGATTCCAACTCTCCAGAGCTGAGACCAACAGTTTTTATCTTGCCCAGTATCTACCAGCAAACCTCATCAATGCTGAAGACCTCTGCCACAGCCATTCCACATACATGCTGCTCCCCTCAATGCCATTTCAGCTCTTCTATGGCTTGTCTTGCAGTGCTGCAAAGGGATGAAATGTTTAATGACCTAGATTTCTGCATTTCCACACCTTCACAACATGCAGTGTTTGTAGTCATTGCTCTTCTTTTAAAAATAAGGTAATTCAGAGTATTTCAAAGGAGCTGTACTTTCCAAGTTACTCAAATAACACCAGAGACATTCATTCTATTGTCTCTATCTTGTTCATAAACTTAGATGCCTTGGAGAACTTTACAAAAAGCAAACCCCCCTGTGGTCAGAAGAGGCCAATGTCAGTGTCTCTAGGACTATGGGAGGGAAGCACATGTGAGCTGTGGTCTCAAAACACATTCACTAGAGATAAAACCCTTAAGGAGCAAACAGGCAACATGAGTAACAAGCAGGTAGGTCCTTCATCTGAAAATCATTCCAGAAGTTGTTGGCAGAAAAGCTGCTTCATGAACTGAGAGTTAAACCACTCACTTCAAATTCACCTCTGGATGCCAATGGAATATATGTGAATAATGAGGAAAGGCCCCTGCCTGTCTCTTCAAGCAGGAGAGTGCTGGTGCCACCTTCACATGCTTGTGGCAGGGACAAATAAACACAAAAACATTTGTTAGGTGTTTGCAAGCAAGTCTTTACTTCAAACACAACTTTGTATATGCCACAGGACTGAGATGCAGAAGCTTGTTCCATCCTTGATGTTTTCCTTGTGGAATGGATCAATTCCAGCATGTCTGCAACAGGAAGCCTGATCTCCATCAAACTCATCCCACCACACCACTCACCTAACTTAGAAATGCTGCAATGGCAGGAAAATCAACTCAACTCAATCTTGGGGCTCCATCTCTTCACATACATTCATCTGCAAGTATCTATTAGCATCTGCTCTTGAACAACATCTTCAAGAAAGATCTCTTTTTTTTTCCTAATCCATCAATACCTCTTTGCAAGGATGAAAATTCACTGCTGCTACTCTCTAGACTGGGCTGATTAAGAAAGTTTTCTGTGCAGGTGAAGCAGGTTCCAATACAAACAAAATTCTTCTACAGTTTAAGTTCGTTATAGAGCATTTAACTTGCAGAACTCTGACCATCCTTCAGTTAATTCTGGATTACACACTATCAAGAGTGTAAAACCCTTTTGTTCACAGAATTAAGATGCATTAAGAGAACATCCCAGTGTATTTAATCCCTAGCATATCATAAATGTATTGTCATTACAAATCAGACACCAGCTTGCCACACTCCCATCTTCTGGCTATTCTTTTCCCTTTTGTCCACTGTATTTTTGTCCATATAATACCCAAGTCCAGAAATTTCATCTTCAATTTTGTCCCACTTCTATCTCAGGTAGAATCTATCATATCACCAGAGTTCCTTTAATGTTTGGGATGCTGAAAGCCTATTGGTGAATGAAAGAAAAGGTAGCCTAAAAGAATGGAACACAAGATGTGAGAAAAAGTAATAAAAAATGAGATACTGCACTAAAGTGCCTAAGAGATGAATGAAAATCAAGACTAAAAAGCAGACATAGCACATACCATCTGACATTTTATAATGCAAATGACAATGCTGCCAAGAAAGAACAGGACAAAGCAGGCACAGGCAGCATGTGCTGCCAGGTATCACAGGCAGAGCACAGAAAACACAACTGAATTATCATCTAGGTAGGACATGGCAGTGACTACAGATCTAAACAGCTTCTGAAAAGCAAGAGAAAAGGCTCCAGTCAACTCCCTGAGCCTGAGAGCACAGTGGGGACAGAGCTGCCCCACACCTGGCTGCAGAAGTGGTCCAGGAGCTCACATCTCATCTTAACTAAGATCTAGAAGAATTCTAAAAGCAAATGTTATTGGAATCAACAGAGGTTTTCCAAAATAGAGAGGGGGAATCAATAGCAACAGAATAAAACCAGGAGAAGTGCAGAGCTAGAAGGTACCTCCAGGTATTCTTGCTTTTTAAAAGCAGCTTAAGTTGTATCCAAAAAACTACTCCTGACAGATATTAGTCCAACATATTTCAAACACCTATAGTGAAGATCCCACAGTTGTCAATTTATTTCCATGCCTAATTCTGCCTACTCTTAAAATCCTTTTATTCCTTACCTATGTTGTAATTCAGCACCTACTCCTTCCCCTGCTATTTCTTTCCTTAACAAACTAATGCAGAGATCCACCTTCCATGATAGTTTTCATACCTAATTTCTCATCTTTCTTCCTCTCATTCATATACACACCTGATTCTTAGAAGTTTTCTACATTTCTAATACGTTTTTGCTGACATCTGGTTTTGGCAGCAGCTTGACCATGGATTTGCATTACTTCTCATTATCTCCAGCAGTTTTTTAGCTGAAGCTGGTGCCCAGCAGCCACTCACCAAGGACATTCATCAGGATTGTATTTGCCCAAGTTTAGCACTTCCAGTATATCCCATTTTTTTTAATGCTGAAAATCCTCATGAAGTGCAAGCCACACATTCTAAACACTCCCATGTCTTCCTTCCCCAGTGCTCATCATTAAAACTTAACGAGCATACTCCACCAGGAAAGACATTAATTAAAAAGCTCAATAGGACTGGACAAAAAAAAGACAGTGTTCCCCACATCTTTGCTGGGCATCAGCTGTGAACCCCTGCTAATTGCTCCAGATATCTTCAAACACTGCAGACTGAGAAGCCAACAGGAGCTCCAAATGGCTCAGTAATATTTTCATTCCACATTTCTCTGCCACTGGTTCAGATCCACTCTGCCCTCCTCATCATTACCTATTAGATTTTAAGTGTATGTGAGGTGGAACAATTTATACCTCAATTATAGAGCTTCAGTGGTTGAAAACTCCTGACTCTACAGCCTTTGGGAACAAGCTGAGGGTGAAAGGAAAGCAGGAATGTTGGCCATTCCTGAAGGGGACTGTGCTAAATTGAAGCAGAGCAAGAGCAACTCAAGAAAGGAATCCCAGCACAAATACCAAGGCAGCTTCAGAACAACCTAAAATTATTCTGTTTTCAAGAAAACAAAACCAAAACAGACCAGCCTGGATGCATTCTCACAATGTTCAACCCAAGTGGTGGCTGCCACCCAACTGCCCCTCTGTTCTTCACTACACTCCTGCTCCCTTCCTCTGCTGCATCTAGTGATCCTGCAGCTGCAGGATCAATTCCTCACTTCATCCATCTGGTGGAAATAGATCTGCCAGCACACCCACCAAAAAACCCAGCTCCTTTGGTTCACCTTGTTACAGGAACAAGTAGGTGTTAGCCTAGAGAAGGGAGGGAGATCAGGATCCTGCCCACACAAAAGAACAGCACAGGCACCAAGGCAGAAAACCCAAAGTCTAAGGTAAAAAAGACAAGTAGCATGGGATGTAAAATAGAATTACAGCATCTTAAGTACTGTAGAAGTAGAGACCAAGGGAAGTCTTAATGACTGCTTAATGGGGAAGATGGCTAATTCCATCTCTGAAAAGCTCATATTTTTAGTGGCATTCTTCACAAACACTAATGGGATCAGCTATTCAGGCCAGCTAACCATGAGTCAGAAGCTCAAGTCTCAAATTCAAGGGTACAACAAACAGCTAGAGAGTATTAAGCTTATTATGACTTATTCAAATCATTAGGATTAGATAAAAAAATACCATTAATTATTTTAGATACTAGCAGAAGCAAACTGCAAACTGGCAGAGGTCTTGGGATGTCCTCAACAACTAGAGGAGGGCAAATCCAGGGCTCTCTCAAAAATAAGAGGAAAGGGGACTCAAGGAACTAGAGATCATGAAGCTAAACTTTGCTACCAGAGAGGTACCAGAGCATATTATTAATCCATTGACAGGCACCTAGGGGACTTAGGACAGCAAACAGCATCAATTTGTCAAGTGCAAATCATGTAAAACCTACCTGATTTCCCTCTCTGACAGAGTAACTAGTTCACAGTACAAATATGAAATGGCTTCACTGAGACTTCTACCAGGGACAGGCATTTTCCTTAGAAAAAAGTGAGCTAAGTTTTGCAAGTAGGTAAAAAGTCACCAGAGTAGTTCCTAACGTGTTCTCTCTCAACCTGAAGGATGTTTCAAGTACACATCTGAAGAGACACGTCCTGTGCTCTTTCATACCCCCACTAGTGATTTAGAAGATCAATTATAGACTTACAAAAACATGCAGAAGATGATGATGAAAAGGGTAAAAATCTCTCTGGAGAACAAGATCAGCATTTGAGGTTACCTTGGGAAATGCAAGTCCAGAAATCTTAACCAAACAAGCCAATAAACCACACAGGAAAGGTTACATGTTGAGGGGAGATTCCTGAGGTGGGAGTTTGTGCTCACGAGGCCAGCCCAGCTCCAGTGCAGCACACTCTGGGAGCTGGGAAATGTTTCCAGAGCAGGCAATTGAGGCAAACATCTGTCAGTGTGCTTGTTCCTCCTTCCACACAGGGAGGATTCCCTAACTGCCTGCCACAGCTCAACTAACTCAACTCCTTGGGATAAAGGAGCACATGGTTTGTGTAGAAGATGTTCAGGTTTCAGTGCATTCCCTCACCTAGCTGCTGCTGTTCAACCACATCATGTTTCCTCCCTTTTTTACTAAAATAGATGCAAGACAACAATGAAAAAATTCATCAGGATGCACTGAGTTTTTGGATACAATCAGCAGAAAAAACCCCCAAAGGTTGAAAATACCCCATGTTGAAAATTAACATCACTTTGAGGATTTCACCCATCAAAAAGGAACAACTTCATTAAGCAGATCTTACTTCAGACTGAACCATTTTGGTAACACATGATTGCCAGGGCAGTTATTAGCACCCAGACACAGTCTGGCTGCTGCTATTATTATCTTCAGATGAGAACACAGATGTCATGTAATTCAATTTGGATCAGAACAGGAGCTTTCAACTCTCCAGTTTTTATTCCTGAATGTTTATTAAGGATCTCCTTTCCCTCTCTGAATACAGGACATACTATTGATTTGGTTACATGCAAACATTACCTGACAGACTCTTTCTGTAGGCTGTTTTCATTGCTTCCACATTAATCTTCATTTTTTCAATGCTAAAGAATTAGAGCTGCAGCATTAATTCCTTTTAGAGTCATTTAAAATGTCAGGGTCAATATTAAAGAGAAAATAAAAAAAAAGAAGAGTCTGTTGTGGTTTATTTTGAGTTCTTTTTAGCTTTACTTTTCTTCTTTACTGTTTTATGTTTAATCTTTTAATACAAAAGTTGCTTCTTTTGGACATCCCAGAGAAATGGATTTTTCACATTAAATACTTGGTGACTCAAAGCTAAATGGCATGCTACATTTACACAGATTACTACTAATGGCACTAATAGAAAACACCATTTTCTTTTGCCATCCCTAACTAATCTCTAAAACACTGCTCAAATAGATGGATTGGAATCAACTTTTTGGTTGTTCTTTTCTGAGCAGGTAAAGGAGAATTTCAACTGTGTATCACGTGTCCAGGAACAAACTGTCTGTACAAGGTAGGCACTGACAATATTGGTTTCCAGCACAATGGTTAAGAAAAGACATCCAGATAAATGCTAGTGCTGTCCAACATCAGCCTTCCTAAGCAAAGAACAACCAGTCAAGTCTGTGAAAGTCAAGACTGGTCAGGCAACATGATACTGGGACAGAAAAATTAACACTCAAGTGAAAAAAAAAAAACACATTTGTTTCTCTACTACTCTCAGGAATAATGCACTTAGTTCAACATGTAAAAAGAGAGTCTATTTTTATCATCATCACAAAAAAAAGTTGATGTATTTCATTTATACTACCACACTAATTATGAGATTAAAAGCAGATTAAAAGCAAATTAAGGGACTACATTTAAAGAAGATAAACTACTTGTTCCAATGTGATGGCAATACAATGATTTCCATCTATCCATTCAGTTGCCTTGGTTTTAATTTGTTAGCTTTATTTCATTTGTTAGCTCTGCTAGTTGTGGCTTCATTTCATCTCTGCTTCAAACAGTTGAAATTTCAACCTTCAGAATGATGACTGCAAAGCAAAGCAAGGCCTTGGGTTTTACTGTCACTTGGGAATATCTGAAAGTGCCTTTTTGGTTAAAATTAATTTTAAAATCCTGGGTGAAAATCTTCAGAGTAAGAAGCTACAGAGTCCAGAGTACATCAGGATCTCACTAAGCCTGGTGTAACTGGCAGAGCCACACCACCACCTACAGCACTTCACATGAAGGACTTAAGGGCAGATCCTCACTTGAAGGTTTCAGAGATGAACATTTCTGACTCGTGCAGCTCTTCATCCTCTCTTACTAACACAAGACTTTCTTTGAGCTGGGAACTAAAGTTTTCCAATTAAAAAAACCCCAACAAAATAAACACAAACCAAACACACCCCAAAAAAACCCAAAACCAGTATATGGCCATATAAACAGAGGCCCAGAACACATGGTGCTGTCCCACAAACCTTTTCCTGAGCACTGAGAAGCTGGAGGATACCTGGGGCAAACATCTGGGGCAAACATTTGGGGCATGATGAGGCAGAGATGCTGCCACCCTTGCTTAGTGTGGGTTCCCACATTCACTGTGAGGTGCTCCAGGCTTTCACCTTCCCAGTGTGCACACACCATGCACACACTGACATGCTTCAGGGTGGGGCAGGAGGAAGAAACACAAACTCCCAATAATTTAAGCTAAAGGTTACAGAACACAAGGTTAAGATCACAGCAATGCACTACGGAGAGGAAGATGTAAATAAGGTGGGTTTGCCAGAGACATCTCCTTCTTGTTTGCTATTTAGGGACAAGGAAACATCATTCATTCCTCCCTCCCCTTGGCTCCTGGCTAGCTCTGTGAGCTACATCCCATAAATAAAGCATCACTTGGCCAACATCATATGAAGCTACAGTTCAAAAAATGTTAGCTCCAAAAACCAAGCCTGTGAGTGCAGCTTCATTTCAAAGAAGATCTGAACTCTCTAATTCACAAATTAATGATTTCATCTAATCCCTGAGTATAACTTCAGGGGACAAGCACGTGGGCAGAGGAGAACATTCACTCATTTCTACAGAGAAAGGTCAACAAAGAGAGCAAACCAAAAGATGCCCCAAGGAGAGGGAAAAAAAAGGCATCTTACAGTTTTGCACTGAATGGTAAAAAAATGCTGAGGCTCAGTACTGTAATTAACTCTAATGTTAATCTCCAGTGGGAGCACAGAGGGGAGATAATGAGGGTAGCTCCCAAGGAGGAGGTAAAGTGGTAAGGTTGGCATCTCACTCCCATCACCCAGCTTGGCAGGACCCCTGGCCATGCACCAATGCTTTGCCCCAGAGAAGAGTCTGGAAGCCAAACAAGACACAGGTATATACATGCAGCTCTTAGATCAGATGCAGGGATTCTCTACAAGTAGCTAAGCTCTCAGGAGCAGAAAGTGAAAACTTGAGACACAAAGCTAAGTTTGGAAATGTCTGCAGAAAGTGGTTTTAATCCCCATGAAATCTATGTATTTTCCTGTTCTGCTTCTCTTCAGATGTTGGGCAACTGTCATGGAAAGAAACCAAACAAGCTGTCCCTCAGTGTATTGGGGGAGTGGGGAATGAATCACATCCTATACATTAAAATAAATAAATCATCCATCCACTCTGGGCAAGTGACAGAGGCAGAATAGGTGATGATGCACAGAAGTGAAGCACCAGCCAGAGAAGCATGGACACTGATCAGGAATAAGCTAAATATTGATAAACACATGTTGAAGCCCATGAGCATCCCCAATTCCACATCAGAACAGTTGCTGAATTCCCACCAAGTCTGAGCAGCAGTAAAGTGTGTTTGTGTACAGATGTCACCACAGTGATCCTGTCAAGCAGAAGTATTAAGGCTAAAGAGTTGCTGAAGAGCAGATTTTCTTCCTTAGGCATTACCACCACATCAGACCCTGGCAGGGAGGAGCTTCTCACCCATCTTGGTGGATTTCTCCTTGGCATCTTCTTTTCCAGCAGGATGGCATTAGTGGCAACAGACAGACGTGCAGCTGTAACAAAACCTTCCTCCAAGAGTGATCTGCCTCTCTGTCACTTGACAAATGGATGCTGGTATGAATATGCATGGGGTCCTGCTGTTCCACTGCCACAGCACCAGGGATATTGAAGAAACAGCATAAATCATGGAGTGGAGAAGAACGGCCAGCTCAGCACCCCTGCTGGGGAAGGACTACAGTGAAATTAAAGAGACCTCAGAGGTGACTGCCACCTTGGGCAAGTTCTTCTTCAGTCTCCAAGAGGGTTTTCCAAACACAGTGCCCTCCTCCCCAGAACTGCAGTCACCAGAGGACTCTCCTTCCAGGATTGGCCTGAGGCTTCTCCCCTCAAGGGAAAATTATTAGCTTTTTTAGAGCTAATAATGACTTGTCATGCTTGCCAGTAAAAGCAGAGAGTCAGTAAATGGTTCTAGCTCCTGCCATTGCCTTCAGTCCAAGGCACAGCCTACCCAGCCACCAACAGCTCACTAGCACAGGGGCTGCTTGCAGCAAACTACTGGAACAGCAAACATCACTTTTGTCCTCCTGAAATGGCCAAGGAATCATAAAGACCACAAGAGCTCTAACTTTCCATCTGCTAACATGCATTTAATGGAGCTACAGCTTAATTTATTGCTCAGCTGGTGAGAGCTGAGCACTGTCCTTCCCAACCCCCAGAAGAGTGTCAGATGCTAAACCATTCCAGCTTCAGAAAGCTGATGGAACACTCATCTCCAACTCAAATGCAAGATGATTCACCAGGAAGTCAGGGTGGGTTTTTCCTCCCTCTTCTTGTTTTCAGCAAAAAAGTCTGATCACATCTGTCTTAAATCTGCAGTTGTGACTGCTGCATAATGCTACAGTGGGTACATGAGGTTGATAGTATGTTATCTCTGTCTCATCTGCCACTATTCTCCCAGTTGCCTACTCAACTCTGCAGAAGAGAAATAAGAAAATTCCCTATTAATGATGGGTCTGGTATCAAAAGGGATTCACTGATTTCTTAATTTACAACAGACAGTTGTTGATTTGAAAGTGCAAGTCATTGGGGGGGGGGGGGAAGTGTGTATTTTCCGTTTTGCATCTTTTCCAGCTTGCCTTCTCCCAGCTGCCTTCCTAGAGCACAAAGTGAGCAGCTGCACTGCCAGCACCTTAGGCAGGTACTGAGCACTGGAAAAGGGATTCACAGCTCTACCAAACACCCCAACACTGCCTGACAGTGTCTGCCCCTCACTGACAAGGCAGGATGGCTGCTGCACCATCCCTGGCGAGCAGACAAAAAGGCATGTCTAGGGGCTTCCAGCTTTCACCTAAGGCTCTATGTACTTGGAGATATTACTGCCCTGCTCTGAACACTAATTCAAATCTCTTGACTAACACAGTGTTTCAAAAATGCAGAACTTTCCTGATTAACTCTCCATTGTTTCTTTGCCAGATTCTGCCATCACTTCTCATTAAAAATCATTTTATTCCACAGCTGTCCTATTGACTTAGAAAGTACTAAAGGATGTAAGAACCTGGCACAGTATGTCTTTTTCAGACAAAAAAACACCAACTGCTGGAATTCCATCATTTAATTTTCAACTCATTTAGTAGGCTAAGTGTATTATCTATCCAAAAGATGCTACCAGAAATAGTACCCTGTGACCATTAGAGACAGTGACAATGGCATCAATCACACTCAGGTTAGCAAACATGAGAAGCCATGGCAGGCAGCTCTGGTTTAACACAGTCTCCCTGGGCTAATAGGAAATGACATGACAGGAAAATATCAGAAGGGACATTGTGACAACAGAAATGAGTCAGTGCCTTACACTGGCCAAAGGTTAAAGAAGCACTTGAATTACAACCCAGGCAACAGATGCAACTTCTGCTGAATGGTGATTTCAGTTCTGTCCTGTTACTTTCTAGAAAGATAATTCTGCATTAGCAGTAAAGTGGGGCTAATCTAAGCACTCTGCTACAGAATTCTGCAACATGGGTGCAGACATTCTTACCTGAACAGGTGCCAAAGCTTTCACTGCCAGGCACTGAGTTTCAACACACAAGGCATTCTGTCCCAGGAAGTAAAACCCCTGTGAAGAGTTCTGGAAGGTCACAGCATTATAGAGTGTCAGGGCTTGGAAGGGAGCTAGAAGATCATCTAGTCCAACCCCCCTGCCAGAGCAGGGGCACCTAGACCAAG
>JANHGL010016780.1:1604-14994 GCA_024611195.1 Ceyx melanurus
GAGATAACATAATTAAGAAGAGGAAAAAAATGCCACACAATAGCAGCCCACAGAGAGGAGCCCACACTGGAGCAGTATGTTCCTGAAGGAGGGGGGGGGATAGAGAAGGAGTGTATTAATCGGTCTGTACAGTCATCATCATGGTTCTGAGTTGATCGTGTTAATGCAGTGAAAACTCTAACTTGGACTAATCCTTGGGCAGATATCTTGCTGCTACTGCTTGTATCCTGGCTAAAGCTCTACTGGATGAAGGATGCTGTAAAATATCATCAAAAAACAGGACAGCCTTGAATTAAGGAACAAATAAGGAACAGATGGTGTTTGTCAAACAGGCCAGAGTAATGCCATTTTGATTGGTGTTAAAAGTGTTGAACTGAGACTATGAGCCTTCATCAAAAGACCCCCAGCGTGAGTCATGTGTGCATGCAACAATGGATGGAGGGCTGAGAGAAGGATTTCTTGGAAATCCAGTGAATATGTAAAAGATATAATGCATATGCATGTAACCCCTCTGTATGAATTAACTGTTTCTAACCTTCTGTGTGTGTATTAGGAGGAGCAATCCCTCACATGCCTGGCACTGCAATAAAGAATACCTGCTTAATAATTTTGGTTATTGTTTTCACTGCATCACTGTCACAATTTTTGGGCCAAAATTGGAGTGAAACTTATACTAGAATTTTTACTGGGGTATACGTTCGGGTGGGGATGACTTTGGACAATCTTATAACTTGTGTTAATGTCACAAAGTCTGTTAATTCACAGAATTCACAGCTTCCTGGGTAGAGGTAGTGGCCACTTTTGTGTAAGGCAAAGAAAATGGGGGACTGGGGCCATGAAGCCCAGAGTTTGGATGGTTGTTCATACCAGTTGGGACAGTGCCTTCCTTGGTTTGTTTTGTATTGTTCATTTTGTGTATTGTTTTATTACTATCACTGTTGTTATTACTTCTCTTTTTGCATTGCTGTATTGAATTCACTTTATCTCAACTCACAGGGTTTTGGGTTTTTTTCCTTCTTTGCATTTAAGGGGTGGGCAGTGAGCAGGTGCTATGTGGTGATCGGCTGCTATTGTGGGTCTAAACCACAACAGCCATTTTGGTGACCAACATGGGGCATGAAAGGTTGAGATGATAACACAATCTGCTCAAAGTGTGTGGCCACAATGTTGATCCCTTTGTATGGTGGTGGTGTGTAAATCCTTATGTGTTCCCGGTGGTGGGAGACGGGTCAGGGCTCTCGTGTTGTTATACTAGATATTGCCAAGGTATTATATGATTATATCACTGAGTATGAGGTTAAGGTTGTATGCAGCCTTATCATTTGTTAGTGATCTCACCCGATCTGTGGGTGAGACAGGACAGGAGACTTTCTCAGATTTTGAGAATTTTGACTATCCTTGGTATATCCAGGCCAGCATGCTCTCGATACTATGCCTTTTGAATGATTACAAAGTCAAGATTGCATGATGCTTTTTCCAAGAATAATATTTACCAAGAATAATCTCATAGACTTCTATGATGTTGACACTGGATAGATGCAGGGAGACCAGTGGATGTAGTCTATCTTGACCTTAGCAAGGCTTTTGACACTGTCTCCCATAACATCCTTGTGAACAAGCTCAGGAAGTATGGGATTGAAGAGCAGATAGTAAAATGGATTAAGAACTGGTTGGACAATAGAGTCCAAAGAGTGGTGGTCAATGGTGCCAAGTCTAGCTGGAGAGCTGTAACTTGTGGAGTCCCCCAGGGATCAGTGCTGTGTCTGGTCCCGTTCAACATCTTTATCAATTACATTGTTTGACGGGACAGAGTGTCTTCTTGGCAAGTTTGCTGATAACATGAAGCTGGGAGGTTTGGCTGATCCACCTGAGGGCTATGTGGCCATTCAGCAAGACTTGGACAGACTGAAGAGCTGGGCACAGAAGAGCTTAATGAGGTTTAAAAAGGTATGTTGTCAATCTGGCAATTCTCGAGAGGAAACAAATTTATTTGAACTTCGCTCACAGATTTAATATGCCCTAATGCAGGTTTTCGTGGATGCAATGGAAGAGTGCACTGTTACAACTTAAAAGTGAGAATACATTATAGCAAACTAGTAAGCATGCTAAATATTATATGTGTGTTAGTGTGAGAAACGTGCTCATGCTTAAAATTTATTCTGGGATAATCTGTGGAACAAAGAATTATAGCACTGGGTGCACGCCTAAAATGGCTATGTGCACATCAAACCTTCTGGCTCTCGGGTATTTATATATCTCTGCGTAGCAACACCCCTCCCCTCACCGACTGGTCTGATCCTTGCTTCTTTGTCTGTGCGCTCTTCCAGAGTCCCTAGCACGTGCACCTCAAGGAACTAACAGCCCTACCTCGACCAGAAGAGTCCCTTGCTCTGGTCCCTGTGTTGGGTCCCAAAGCTTACAGACTTTCTCTCTGTCTACTGTTAAACGTGCTTAGTTGTAGCAAAATCAATCATCCTATTTATTGCAGTTAATCACCCACATTTGCAAATTTACAGTATGCTAAATATTTGCTTACCCCTCCAGGTAAGGGCTCTCAGTCCCAAAAAAGTAACTTGCCCTGTGTCCTGACCAAGGGGGAAGGGTCTCCATACAGGCAGATTTAATTTTGAAGAAAACCTTTTATGTCCTGATTTACATGACTGGGGCAAGTCTAAGCCTGACTGGATTGTATCATCTGGATAAACAAGGATATCAGACAAAACTGACACTGAAACCCCCCTTGTTGTCTTTATCTTAAGCAATTGAATAGTGGTTTGGATTGAGACTCAGAGCATATTATCTATTGAGGGATTTTAGGACTCAGCTCAGGTTTCAGTTCTTTGCATGGTGTCGCACTGCCCTGTTTGGTCTGTGGCTTGTGGACAACTCAGGGCTGAGCTACCTACACAGCTCCCCCTGTGTCATAGAATCATAGAATGTTAAGGGTTGGAAGGGACCTAGAAGTCAATCAAGTCCAACCCCCCTGCCAGAGCAGGATCACCTAGACTAATTCACCCATTAACATATCCAGGCAGGTCTTGAATGTCTCCAGAGATGGAGACTCTACAACCTCCCTGGGCAGCCTGTTCCAGAGCTCTGTCACCCTTACTGAGAAAAAGTTCTTCCTTGTGTTCTGAATAAACCAGTTTAATAAACTAGTTTGATTTTAGTAACTTTCAAAACTCCTGCTCTACCTATTTTGGACAAAGTAGTTCGTGTAACCAAAATGACTACACAAAGTAACTAATAGATCATTTAGAATAGGATGTGCACTATTAAAGCACAGTCACTCCTAATATGCTTTCATGCTGAAAAGATACTAACATCACCCACAAAAGCTTGAATTAATGGTCTTTATCCTCCTGAAGTACTATGTTGTCAATAAACCACCAATTTCTATAAGAAATTAGAAAATTCAGCCTTGAAGTTGTACTTTGCTGACTACCATATTTCCCTAGCTGTCCTTGATATAATAACTGCATATATAGTATTTTTTTAAGCTTAAGGTATAACATACCTTAAGATACAGATATAGTGGTCTTGAAAATGGGAAGCTGTACAACTATGTGACCACTGCTCTGTCAGATGAACCTAACAAAAAAGGCACAGTATACAGGGTTATAAATGAGAGATGATGAGCTAGACACCTTAACCCTCTATGTCCTGCATTTTCTGAATTCACATCTAGTAAAGAGAGGATTTTTGTTTGCTAAAGGAATTTCCAATAACTCCACTTTAGCGACAACCCTCCTTCAAAAGTCCTAGCTATCTCCTGTAACCTCTTAATAAACTTTCTTATTTAGTAAAATTTAAAGTAATCCATGAGATCAAAGCTGTCTAAGGCTCTCTGAAGTGGACTGTGATAGGATTGAGAAAGTAACAGAAGCAAGAAGCACATATAAGATCTGGAAGCACTGTTAGAGCTGCTATCTTATACGAGAAAACCAGAAGCTTAAAAACATTTTCCAAACTAATTTACACATTATTCACATTATTTCTAAAATTAAATACAATAAAGCAAAGAAGACAACACATTTGTATATGCTAATATGTATTTCCCAAAAGCCAAGGAAATAAGAAATGGACTGAAATACAAATAAAGATCCATGCAGTTACATGTTCTATTATACTGAAATTTGTAAGTTTTTAACATCTTACAATCAGCCATAACATTTCTCAAAATTTACTCTAGTAGCATACTTTGAAAATCAGTATTCACAAGCATTGTATACTTTTAATCAAACACAGCAATACTGTAAAACAAATTATGAAATTGCTGCAAATCAGCAAATATGCCACCTCAGAAAACCCTCAAAAATCAAGTTTTCTCCCACAAACCTACACAACTTGCCCAAGACAAAATACATCTGTTCATCTTTTGCAAGGTGAGAAAGGGACTAAATCATTTCCATCTTGCTCACATCAAAACACATGCAAAGGTCTCATTTCCCTATCTTTTGTACCACACAAAACCAAGACAGACAGTCTCATTCATGCTGCACCCTGCCAACCTCTTCTGTCAATGCTCCAAAGTAAAACAGGACAAGAAAGATTTTTCTTTTCCCCTGACCCCAAAGCAGTGTTTCATCATGTGGCTTCTTCACTGGTTTACAAGCTAGTGATTAAACAGCCAATTTCAAAAGTGGGGGGAGGGTGGGAAAGAGTTGAGCAAGCCTTTACTAATGAAAATGCATTACACTTTTTTAAAAAGTGGGATATTTAACATCAAATAAATGAAAAAAAATCTAAGTCCTAGTGTAAAAGATGCTTATTTTGGATTAATTAAGCCTGTTTTTCAATTTCAGTTACTTTAGTATTCATGTGGCCCTACCAGAAAGTATATTCTAGTTATGTCACATACACAAGCTTTCTCTTACAAATGCAAGGAGATAATGAGGTTGACAAAAAGGTTTTACACAGTAAAAGAAAAAAGTGCTCTTAAAATTGCTTCTTCAAAGAAATCACTGGTAAAATCTCAGTGAAGATAACATGCACTGTAGCTACTTCTCAATTAATGTATGAAAAAATATTTTTTAACATTTATATGTCACACCATTCAGTGTAAGAAAGTTGGTCACCAATTAATGATTGAAACAGACAAAAAATTAATTTTGCCTTTTGTGAACTTTATTTCTATTATCTGTAGGTATTACTTTCTTGAGTAATAAAAATCCACATGCATCCTATAAATACATTTATAAATTCCAAGCTGATATGCTAAAATAGAAGAGAAGCATGTCTTAGGCCAGAGACACTGCTCCAATTTACTAACTAAACAGCCGAGCTGCTTATGTTACGGGCATAAAAGAAGGCCCATGAACTGCTTCATAAAGGTTAGATTAGTCCTCAGAGTATCAGGCCAAGACAATACACACCAAATCCTTCCATCCTGCCTGTATCCAAATCACAGATGTTCTGCTCATCATCCATGTACTTTATTTTCCAGGCACTTCACTCCAATGATGACCATCATGTTTTCTTAAGGATCTAAGACGCTACTGTGGGAGAGGGCTAATTATAACCCTTAATTTCTCTGAGGCTTTAATACAAAGCTGTCTACTACAAAATTCAGACAGCATTGTTGTCCCAGCTGTTGCAAAGGCAAATGTGAACTATGGTCCTTATGCTATAGATACATGAACAACCACAATTGACCACGTAGATAAATCCAATTAATAAACTGAAGACTATTCAGTTATGCTTAATCTTTAACAGAATTTACACAACTGAATGCCGAGCACTTCATTTTCATAACTTGTTGAACTCCAACAATTTGCAATGAAGCACTCCTTTCTTCTGTCAAGGAGATGGATTTCAAATTGCAGATAAACTGTACTTGAAATATCATAAAGAGTTTTACCTATGTTGAAAAAAAAAAACAAACTAAAAAAATTAATTTGATTAGAATCACTGTATATTTTAATTACTTATAAAAAAAAACATTTTAAAATATCCTAAAGTAAATGTGCTAGGTATTTCAAATCACCTTGTTATAAGAAAAGTACAGTTAGAGATGTTTATCATAACTCACCGATGAATTAAAATTAGTATGTACAAATCAAGTTGTTAAACCAATGCACTGCTATGAATATATGTTTGTAGGTCAGTGCCTTTGAGGAAAAACTAAAGCTGATCTTTGAAGTCTTCACTGAGATGCAAGTAAAGATCTAACACCTTTTAGAGAGGTATCTCAATCTTTCTAGTGTGAAACATTATTTAATGTCACAAGCTCATTTTGGACAAGATTCTTGGTTCTCTGCACCTTTGCTATTGTAGAAGGAATAGAATCAATTTGCTATCTTTTCAAAACAGAAATTACTTCAGCACAAAGACCCAGAAGCTACACATTTTTATAGGAATATTCTGGCAATACAGAAGCATTATAAATTAAACATATATACCCTTCTAGCTCTGTTCACATGCCACTTGAACAAGAAAAGAGAAGCAGCTGAAATGGATCAGGCCTCAACTGCCTTAATATTTTGTCAAGACTGACACATATATACTATAGTAGCAATAAGCAATAGCTAGTTCTCAGTCCTTCCTTTTTACACCAAATGCTGAGGCACCTGTATAGGTAGGGCCACCGTCCTTTGCCAGCTATTCATCCAGGCCAAACTACTAAGCTTCTGTCCTATTTTCCAGTAGTGTGAACACTAACCACCAATCTGTGTTAAAACACAGAACTGAGAGGAGAACAGTTAGTTAAGTAGTAGCAACAAGGCAAAGATCTGTTATAGGTCAATGGGTTGTTTACCTGCACAGAAAAGTAACTCAAACTCTTCACATTAAACTCACATTTCAATTAATAATCTTTTTTCCTCTTTAACAGTTGCCATGGGAGACCATAAATTAGAGCCTGTAGAAGCAAAGTGGCCTTCCCAGGACACATATTAGGTATTACAGTCTACATGCTTTGGCACACATGATAACATTTATGTCTGAGAAATTTTTACTGACAATAGTATTCTGTATAGCATTAAACTGCTATCTTGCATAATCCAATATTCATTTGTGTTTTTCAGGTTTATATTACAAGGAACTTGAGCATACCTCACTGCTAATTATTCCTACCGTTTACTCACAGCAACATACTCTTCTAGATCTTCTAAGACACTGGCTATCAAGTAGGTATTTCTTATTTCTGAAAGATTTTAAGGTAAGTTTTCAAATACGACTCTATGTGTTCCAGTGGACAATTATCTGACTTACTAACCCTATTGTTTAAATAAGCATTTTACAGATGTAATTATAAATAAATTTTAAAAATCTTTCAAGTTATCTGATGCTTATTGTCATCTATGTTAACATACCCCTGATTACTATGCTCATAAGCTATATGACTGTTGAATTTAGTGAACTATGTTCAGATTTCCAAAAATTACTGCAAAGAAATCACAATCATCACATACTCCAGTTCACAGCCCAACCCCCCCCAATACAAATATCTTTAACTCACACAGATTCTTAAATTACTTAATGATTATGAACAACCACCAAAAAAACCCAACACAAACAATACTGTTGGTCTTAATGTGGTAAATCTCATCTAGAGAATGATTATATGTTATTTAAAGAAAAACAAAAATGTTTCTTAAATTGTCTTGTGTGCACCAGGACTATTTACTACTGTAATCGCTGAGTTCAGTGAATATATATTCAACTGTATTTGAATATAGGAATTAAGCTATTTAAAGTCCAGCTAAAATTCTAAATTATTTCAGCAACCAACTATGTTGATATTTAATTATTTGAAGTAATTATATATGTGTAAAACCACTGAAAGCAATACATTTGCAGGTATGATTTTAAAGCGTTGATACGTAACAACAGTAATGAACTTGTATGTAACCTGATGTACAGAATATTGATTCATCATAGGCTACTGAAACTAAACTGAATTCTTTCTATCAAGGTGGATGTCATTTTACTAACAAAATTTCTCAGTTCAGTATAATAAATTTAGCATCTTTGTTAACTAATGCTATTTCTATAGAGTCAGTTTTTAAACTGAAGCATGTCTATCTTCTAATTCTTTTTCTAAGCATGTAAGCATCACCATAAAAAACTTCTAAAGTGTTTCTTTTCTTGTTTAGAACAGTTATCTAGTTTTATCTTTAACAAGCTTTATGATACCTTCTAATGGGATTTCAAAATCAGTCTATTTTACTATGAGATATTTCATCCATTTTTATTGTCCTTCCCAAAATATTTGTCAAATTTACACCTGTGTCAGTAATTAAATGCAGGCAGGATTAAATGCCTTCAACAGTTTTGTTTCAAATACTGTTCTCTCCCAGAATTCATACAGGGCTGCATGAAGTATCAGCCAGTTTGGATGAGCACATTAGCCCAGACTTTCAAGTTACTGTTCATCAGGTGACTTTCAGTAACTGTGCATAGCCCACGAAAAATGTAAACTAATTTAACCTTCCTTAGACAGCAATGAAACAGGGTTAACTTAAATCAAGTTGTACATAATTGCCACAGGGTACATATACACAATTGAACATTCACTGTAGATGAGCAGGCAGTAATTTAAGATTATCAGGATTTAACAAAATATGCGGAATCCTCAGAAGTCCATCTATAGCACTTTTTATAAGACTTGAGTAATTATTTATCAATATGTGATTAAGAATTTGCTTAATCTAATGCTGTCATATGCCTACTTTCAGCATAGATAAAAAATTGTCAGGAATAAACACAAACATTTACAGAAAATAAGTGAATTCCTATTCTGAAGTCTACTAAATCAATATAACCTTCAACATGGCTCTAAATTAAGTAAGCAACTTCCATTATTCTTTTTCCAGGTCACAGGCTAGGATAACACTCTGATGTGAAAACTGAAAATATTTACCTTATGGTACTATGATGGCTTGTTCATGCAGTGATCGAGAACTAATGACAAAGCAGTTTTTAAACCACACCGGTTATTAATTCCTCAAATATTTTAATGATATTTTCAATGGTAAAAATAAATGCTCTATTTTACTCTATTTCTGTAAATAACATGACTAAACTTTACATAGATAGAACCAGAGAGAATAATTCCAGTGAGCAAATATGCAGTCATAACTCTAAGTAATCTTTTATAATAGTGACCCTAGAGTGCACTGTGTCCTTACAACTCTTTAAACCATTAGTCACCTAAATTATCACCAGTGAAGTTCAGCTACAGCTTTGCTTCAGAACTGCCATTATATTTGCAGAACTAAGCACCTCAACACCTGTTTACACCCAAGACTGAGCAAGATCTTCAGAGTAGGGAATTCTAGTCATACACATGCTTTCAACATGCCTAAAAAAAAAAATAAATAAATTATTTTACACTATGTTACTAGGCATTGCCTTCAGCCCTTCACTCAAACTACTGGCAGGATGGAGGAGGAACAGTTGCTCAGGCTAGCAGACACACATATTCTGAAATCCTCCTTAGTGGCAGGAGGTTCAAAAATGCATTTGTCACCATACTTTAGAGTCTCCAACTGGCTCCAAGATTTTAGTGGGTAGCACACATTCCCTTCTCCTTCTGTTGAAGGAGCACTACATCATGGTGAAAAGAAAATTATTAAGAACAAGGAAAAAGCCTGAAAGAGAGAATATGATTATCAAATAAATTTATTTAAACTCTTTAAGAAGGTAAAAATCTCTCCTATATCTTCTATTGGCTAACCAATATGGAACCCTTAGCACTACAGGAGTTCTGAGTTCCATTTTGCATTCTCACACATCTCAAACTTTTGACTGACACTCAAAGGCTGATCTGTTCAACAGCAGTACCACAACAAGGAAGTCCACTTTCAAACTCAATCCAATTCTATTTTATGATGCAGAAATCAAGAATAGAAAACGGATTTAAAATTGTACTTACTGCACTGTAACAGCTGTTTGACAAGGTAATGCTTAAAATATTTATTATTATAAATTTATTTCCATTTGTTAAAATTCCTACCCTTAAAAATGTTGAAGGGCTATCTTTAAAACACCCTCTAAAGCCGAACATTCAATACAAAAAAGCTGACATCATTAAATACTAAATATTACTTTTTCTGTGTATCAGCTCTAGACTTCTACCAGGAAAACATACACCCCCAGGCTGAGAGATTGTATTTGCAAAGTCAATCAAAAGTTAATAAATGTGCTTTGCACTCAAGATTTCTGACACAGTGCAAGTTTATATAACTGTATAACATGCCCCACCCACTCCTGGTCCTAGTATTCATTCTGCTTACAAGGAGGGATCTGCTCTGGAAATGAATCAGAGGCTGTTCATAAGGCTGTAAGGTCTGTTGTACACATGATGCTCCAATTTCAAGTAAAAATAAAAGAGAAGTACACAGGGAAAGAGGCTGCAGATTAGATAGCAGCAAACAGAAAAAATGCCACTCTTGGTAATTTCATTCTATTTCTATTACTAATGGTAATTTTTTCTGTGTTCCTCTTCTGCATGCTCCAAGACCTAATTCAAAAAAGCACCAATTACTCATATTTATAGCCAAAATCAACAAAATCTAATATTATCACACGTTATGATGAAAAAAAAAATCGTTATATTAAAAGTCAGGTCCAACAGTTGCTCCAGTTGTATTTCCAGTTATAAAGACAAACTTTTCCTCCTCAGTTCCCAACTTTCATGGTTACATATTTTTAAATTGTTTTTGAGGAGAGCAAGTATTTGTGAAGCACTCCAATATTACAACACACATCACAGAAAAGCCTGTGAGGAAATTAGTAATTTTATCTTTGAAGCAGAGCTTAATGTTGTGAAATGATGAAGGTAAAGCACTACACACTGAACACCGAAGAGAAATCAAAATACTTAAAAAGATAGGACTGGAAGTAATATCAACAGTTTAACCCTTTCACAAGGCAGAATCAGCAATATTCAAGGCCAACCCTAGCAGATATTAGTATAACCTCCATTAAGGAGACTACATTAATTCACACAGTGAAATAGGCACTCTGTTGCAAAAGAAACAAACAAACAAAAAGGATTACAGACTCTTACAAACTACCACAATCCATTCACAAAGATGCCAAACACAGGTAATCTGGAGTCCCCAGCACAAGAAGAACACAGATCTATTGGATAAGATCCAGAGGAGGGCTATGAAGATGATCAGAGAGCTGGACCACTTCTCCTGTGAGAACATGCTGAGAGAGCTCAGTTTGTTCAGCTCAGCTCAGACAGGGCTCCAAGGAGACTCTTTTGCTGTGTGCCAGTATCTGAAGGGGGCCTACAAGAAAACTGAGAGAGACTTTTCACAAAGGTTTGTTGTTGTGATAGGATGAGGGGTGATAGTTTCAAACTGAAAGAGGGTAGATTTAGATTGGAAATAAGAAGGAAATCCTTCACTCTGAGGGTGGTTAAACTGGAACAGACTGCCAGCTAACAGACTGCCAGCGAAGTTATGGATGTTCCATAAATGGATGTGATCAAATCCAGGTTGGATAGAGCCTTGAGCAACCTGGTCTAGTCAGGAGTCCCTGCCATGGGAGTGGGATTTGAAATAGATGATCTTTAAGGTTCCTTCCAACACAAACCATTCTGTGATTCTATGAATCTGAACTATGGAATTCTCTGTCTTTACTCTTACAAGCAGTACTTCACATTTCTGAGTTGGTATTTTTTGTTAGTTTGTTTTGTTGGGTTTTTTTTCACTTGGTGGGAAAAAAAAAAAAAAAGACAACTGAAACCATTTAATTCCTGTGTGTGAAATAATGTTTCTTTGCCCAGCAACTCCTTGTTTTGCACTTCTGGCTTCACAAGAAATTTGTTCTTCCTCCCCTCTTTGGCCTCTCTCAGTACATGCTTTGCACACATTCCCATCTCTGAACTGCTCCCCTTGACTGTACACCCAATACCAATATATCTTTCTGTCTCAAAGAATCACAAAATCAGAATCACAGAATGTTGTTGGAAGGGACCTAGAAGATCATCTAGTCCAACCCCCCTGCCAAAGCAGGATCACTGCGACTAAGTCACCCAGGAACAGATCCAGTCGGGTCTTCAGTGTCTCCAGAGAAGGAGACTACATAAACTCCCTGGGCAGTCTGTTCCAGAGCTCTGGCACCCTCATCTGTGAAAAATTTCTTCCTTCTGTTTACCCTAAACCTCTTGTGCTCCAACTTGCTGTCATTGCCTCTCGTCCTGTCATTGGATGACACTGAGAAGTCTGGCTCCATCCTCCCTACACTCACCCTTAACATACTGATAGACACTGATGAGGTTCCACGCTCAGACTCCTCTTCTCCAGGCCAAAGAGCCCCAGTTCTCTCAGCCTCTCCTCAGCAGGGAGATGCTCCATTCCCCTAGTCATCTTGATAGCCCTGCATTGGACTCTCTCCAGTAAATCTCTGTCTTTTCTGAATTGGGGTGTCCAAAACTCCACACAGGATTCCAGGTGGGGTCTCAACAATGCAGAGTAGAGGGGGAGGAGAACCTTCCTTGAACTGCTGGCCACACTTCTCCTAATGCATCCCAGGATGCCATTGGCCTTCCTGGGCGCAAGGGTGCATTGTTGGCTCATGGGCATCCTCCTGTCCACCACGACCCCCAGGTCTCTTTCTCCAGAGCTGCTCTCCAATAGATCAGCCCCCAGCCTGTACTGATACATGCAGGTGTTCTTCCACAGATGCAGGACTTTACACTTGCTCTTATTAAACTGCATTAAATTTCTCCCTGCCCAGCTCTCCAGCCTGTCTAGGTCTTTGGATGGTAGTACAGCCTGCTGCTGTGTCAGCCACTCCTCCCAGTTTGGTGTCATCAGCAAACTTGTTGAGGGTGCTCTCTACACCCTCATCCAGGTCATTGATGAATATACTGAATAATACTAGACCCATTACTGACTCTTGGGGGACTCCACTAGTCACAGGCCTCCAGCCAGACTCTGCTCCACTGACCACAACTCTCTGAGATCTGTTCTTCAACCACTTCCCAATCCACCTTATTGCACTGTAACTAAACCCACACTTCTCAAGCTTGGCTGTGAGGATCCCATGGGATACAGTCTCAAAAGCCTTGCTGAAGTCAAGGAATACCACATCCACTGCACTTCCCTCATGCTTCTATATACTTTTATAATCATAAAAGGCTATCAGTCAAGCATGACTTCCCCTTATGGAATCCATGATGACTACTTGAGATTCCAGATGTTTAGAGATGACAGCAAAGACAAGTTGTTCCATCACCTTTCCAGGGATGGAGGTGAGGCTGACGGGACTGTAGTTACCCAGGTCCTCCTCTGTGCCCTTTTTAAAGACTGGAACAACACTGGCCTTTCTCCAGTTCTCAGGCACCTCTCTTTTTCTCCAGGACCTTTCAAAAATGATGGAGAGTGGTCTAGCAATAACCTCTGCCATCTCCCTCAGCACTTGTGGGTGT
>JANHGL010016781.1:9097-21230 GCA_024611195.1 Ceyx melanurus
ATAATAATAAATTATTTTTTTTTCCATTTAGAAGGGAAAAATGTACAGAAAGGCTTAAAGGATGTAACATTCCCTAGAACAACCATTTTAAGACCAACTCTGTGTGCATCAGCAGACAGAGGGAGAGAGTCTCCTCCCCTTTCTAATCCTCTTTCCTATCAGATTTTACCTACCTTTTCACAAGAAACTCATCAGTCTTCCACCTTGGACCTCTTTTCAATTCCCACCAAATGTCTCTCCTGCCCAGCCCTGCTTTCCCCCACAGTTTTTCCTTCCCTCCTAATAGTTCCAACAATATATGAGTGGATTATGTCAACTTCCTAGTTTTCAAACTTAGTCTGCAGTGATATTTGGAAGATATGAGAAGAATTGCAGTGTGGCACCACGTGGGAACAATCACTTAGAAATCCCACAAGTGTCCCAGTCTATTGAGCTCCTTCACCTGGGGATTTCCCCAAGTTAAAAGCAAAAGGATGCAAAATATGGGAAACTGGCTCTTTTCTCTCAAAGAAAGTGCAGAACTTCCTTTTTTGTATCTTAAAGTATGATTCCTGACTAGTCTGTAGGCTGAAAAAAACACTGTTGTGAGATTGAGGTTCTCCCATTCAAGGTCTTGGGGAGTGTTTGGGAGGCAACCACTTAGAATAGATTGAAGAAATACAGTTCTGGGACCAGCTGATTATTATTCTTTAAACTGTGCAGCTGTTTTAAGTTACTTAATTGTATGAAATAGTTAAGAGTCCTGTGGGAAATATTTTTGAGGGCAGAAAACAGGCAAGGCAGACAAAAGAGGATGGAAAACGTAATAGATGTGTTTTTTTAACTTATCAAATGTTTATCACTATGCCATATGTAGCATCACAGAAACACAAGCTGTAGGAATTGTTTCATCTGGGGATTTGTTTTGTGAGTTCACTGTGAAGTGATTCAGTGGCTCATGTTGTTTTACTGATTTTAATTACAGAAAACAGCTAGTAATGTTGGCATTTAGATGTCACTGCTGATTATTTTAGGTGAATGTTTTGCCCTTGGCACCCCCTCTGAATTTGTAGCTGCTGCTGTTGTACTTAGAAGCAGCTGGTTTGAAGAACAAATCCGTGGCCATTATGTTATATGGATGGAAGAGAACATCTTTCTCAGGAGTTGTTCAGGAAGGACTTCAGAAAATGAGCAATAGAATTAGTATCTCAAAAAGACAACTGGTACTAATTTCAGCAGTGGGTAAAATGATATGGAGGTGCTTGAAGTTCCATAGCTGCTTCTTCAAGGATTCTTTCACTGTGAGTCTTCTTGGGCTACAGGCAGTAATAATAACATTAAAACCCCCTTATCCAACTCAAAATGCAGCTTGAAAAGACAATTACCAGATGGCTCCTGATAAAATCAAAGGCAAGTCTGGAAAATCTGGCCAAAATTAGAGGAAACTTATGGTTATAGAAGGACTGTTGGATGACTTCTTCCAGATGCAGTATCTGCTGCTTAATAGTTAGAGGAGATTAATGTGCCAGGCTTGTTGGGAATACTGGCCATGAGTTCTAATTGCATGGCCATCCTGCTGCAGGAACCACTTCCTTCTGGGATGTTCTCACAGAGATCTGGGCAACAGGAGCACTTCTGGAGTTCACAGCAGTGGTCAGCCAGGAGTCCCAGCTACACCATCACCTCTTCCATGCTTTGTTTTTGGATTTGCATTCTGTTTTAAACAAGTGTGAGGGTTCTGATGGTCAGAGCTCCGTGGTGGGATTCAGCTGCACATTATTCTGCTCCACTAGGAGGGTTTAAAGGGTATTTTCCTATTCCTGGTTCTCAAGTCTGCTTCCACTTCACCCAGGTACCTTCTCCACCTTTATTCTCAGCGTGTTGTTCATGGCAACTGCCTTTAGTCTCTGCTGCAAGAAAAGGGAGGGCAAAATGTTGTGAGATATCATTTTATCTTTCAACATATAAACAGTCCAGCTTTTCTCTTTTTTGTTTTCCCAGATAAAAACACTGATTAAATCACTCAGAATCCTAATTCTGGAAGAAGGACAGTATTTTACCATGACAGTTCTTGTGCCATTGCTCCCGTGGCCTTGTAACTGTGAACTTTAATTGTCCTTATGGTGTTATCACTATTAACATTGGAAGTCTATTCGGTACAGTTAGGTATTGTCATGTCACCTAAACGTTTGAGTATCAAAAGAAATAGTTCAGAGTTCCTCAAGTGGCTGCTTAAATAGAATTTACAAGTTCTACAGTGGCAGGGTACTTAGAACTGAGGCTGCTTTGCACATGAATCAATATTGTATTTCAGAGCAGAGCATTCCTAGCCTGTCTCAGTTACAAAAAAAACTAGTTTGTTGGGTTGGTTTTTTTTCAACAACTCTGCAAATTAATTAATGGCATTTATTCTTCTGATTCTAACCGAAGGTTGTCGGGTTCCCTTAGCTTGTGTATTGATCTGTAATATAACCTTCCATTTCCTGCATCTGCTATTAAGTGGAATAAAATTCATAATGGTTGCACTCTGGAGCAGCTCTTCACCTATCCAGCATCGTCAGGTCACCGGGGAAAGTTGCTAATACTGGGGGAGAGCTTCACTGCTCTATTGATGTCTTTTGTTGTTCAATTAACATTTTCTAATGTGGAGGCACAGAAGATAGTATTTAATATGTCAGGCAGCCTTAAGACAGCTCTGCTTCCATTTTCTAATGCCAAATTCTAATACGATGTTTATGTCCATTAGAGTTAAAATTCTTTCCTTATTAGCTGCCTAAGTGCATTTTTCCAACAATAATAATGAAGGGCATTCAGTAAACCAAAACTAATTAATCTCCACAGTCTCCTTTTTGTATTTATCTGATGCCAAAAGCAATATTTTTTTTTTCTCTAAAGCAGATTAAAACTAAGCTGTGGATGGTCCCTCCTTCCTAAACAAAACCTGCAAAACGATGTTTTTCTTCAACTACTCTTATCTCTCCCTTCAGAAACCTGCTGCTCATTACTAACTGGGTTGTTGTTTATGCAGCTCTCCGCCAGCAAAGGTTAAGCAGTATTTGTTTTATTGCTGCCAGCGTGCAGGGAAGCTGCAGGGATCCCCAGCCCGGGACCTGCCATCCCTGCAGGAGTGGAGCATTTGTGATGCTGGTGTCATGTAAAAGAGCTTCTCTAGCAGCAGACTCTGCTCCAGTCCACCCAGCAGGGGCACCTGTATGGCCCCAAAAGGCTTCATCTCCAGAAGTATTAGGAGAAGCAAAGTCATAACTTAGCAAAATGTATTTGGAAATAGTGGAGTAGGGGGAAAAAGCCAGAGCACCCAGTAATTGATGTATCATATAAGACATTGCCCAGGCTCTCTGTGTTTGACTCCTGCTGCTTTGATCCAATTCCAGTTTTTCAACTGGATCCACAGACTCAGGACAAAAGGTTCCACCCTCCAGGCAGTGTTGGAGTGCTGGGATCTTTCAGAAGGAATGTTTTCCCACATAGGATGCAGCAGGATCTACCAGGCACACTGAATATTAAGTTTATGCTGAATTATAATGACTTAATGTTTTGATAACTAATGAGGATGAATATATCATCAGCTTGATGGTCTACGTTGGACCTAATGCTATAGTTTTGCTGAAGTATTATGTATATTACACCAATATTTTAATGTATTAACTAGTTATTAGTTTTAAAAACTAATTATTTATTAGTTATTAATTTATTAAAAAAAAGCTCTGACAAATTCTTAAAGGTTTCAGTAAAAGAATGAAAAAAAATATATTTATATGTATATATAAGAGACTTTTTTTTGTCTCTTGCTGTCTTTCAGAAGGACATGATGTGATCTGAGTTTATCTTCATTCATGAAATCTTTTAAAGATGGTACAGATAATCTAATTTTCCTTAGGATTTTTTCAAAGGGTCAGCCTGCCCCAGGAAACTGAATGTTAACAAATAGCCTAAAGTGATTCCTCAAATGTTCTAGAGGATTTTAACCTCCTCTACACGACTGTTCTAATGAGAATACTCTCTACCTAGCTATTCTTACGAGCCTGCATCTGTTCTGATTATGCATCCACAAGTACAGACAACTTCCACCGTTTGTACTGTCTCCAAGTCCCCATCCTCTGTAGGAACACTGACTCCTGCTGATCCCTGGGATGCTCCATGTTGCCCATGAGACACTGGGAAGGAGGATTTAACCCCACGGGGTGTTGTCTGTCATGCAGAGCCTTGATTGATTGATTGATTGACTAAACATTGCATATTTGCTTTGGATTCCTTCCCTTGTTGTCTTGAGTGTCATGATCTTTAAGTGTGATAGTGCAAGTTCTGAGCCTTTAGCACAAGCTGTAGAAAAAGAAAATGCAGCTTCCATCTCTCTACCCCTTTCTTTTTTTTCTTTCCAAAGCACTTTAAGCAAATCAACAATCTAATTATTGATTCAGAAAAGGAATTAATCCAGCCTACCATAGCCTTTGGCGGTAAGAGTATTTAAAAGTGAACTATGCTTAAAATTCATAAAAGCCTCCTCAGCAAATCAGTAGAAAAAAATATTGATCTTGAAATAAGGATGTGAATTGTAATTGTGTTTTGTCTTTCCACTGGAGGACCATTACTTTATTTAGCTAGGGTTCCTTCTTTAATTTTTATAGTCTTGGTGTGTTGTCCATGAAGACTTCCTTTACATTTGAGCAAGGCTGGTAACAGGGCAATTTTGCTGATCTTTTCTTTTCAAAAGACCATATTGACATGTGAGAGCTAAAGAGAAGCTTTTAAGATCAAGTTACCATCACTAAAAATCTCAGCACCATAGAACTAGGGCTCCTGGTATGGAGCTGTCTGTTAAATGAGTAAGTCAGATGCCAAGTACAATAATTGCTTCTTGCTCTGCTGTGGACTCCCAAATCAATTTATTGTGATTATAAACCACCATCTTCATAACATACACTGTAATTACATATAGATTTTAATTTTAAAAAAACCACACACATCTGTATGTGAATCCTGCTATTTTCACCAGTGGATTTTGAATGGTAAAATGGAACAGTCTTAGCTACTTGAAGTTTTGAAATAATCTGATTTGGCTTTTCTGGAAGAGTTTAGGAAAGAGAGAAAAGAGGCTCTAATCATGACACAACTCTACACATTCAAAGGCATAGGGAAATATGAATGTTTAACAAAGTTTTTTAAATCAATACTTTTGAAATTTTTTTAATAACTTTTTTTTTTTTTAATTAAAAATTCCAATTAAAATTTAGCCAATAGCTATTGACAGAAACGTCTGTTTCTGTCTAAAATGCCCAAAGCATCTTTAGAGAATGTGATACAGGCAGGTTTCAATCTCGAGGTGATTCTTTAGCTTTCCATCACTGGATGCTTGGTTCAAGTGGAAGTTTCTTACTGTTGCCTACACTTAATATAAAATTGCTTTTTTTTTGTTTTAAACTGAGACTTACAACCATTGAAATCAAGTCTATATCACAAACATTAGTAATTTATTTACCTGCCTCTAGTCTAGTGCTGATTTGGGCTGAGGTGTTGTCAGGGAGAATTTATCTGAGTGTTGGTGGAAAGAGAAGTTTTATTTCCTTTTGGTTTTTTTGAATCTACTATTGAGCTAATACATGGAAACAGTGAATGATGATACATTGTGGACTCTGGGTACCCCATCAAAAGCCTTGTCTGAGCTAAAAGAATATTGCCTCCCTAGACCAATAGGGAGTTACACTGAAGTGTAACTTGATAGTAGTGTATGTTGCTCTTAGACAGCATACTGACACGTTGGTCTCTTCTCCCAAGTAAGGAGTGGTAGAACAAGAGGAGGTGGCCTTAAGTTGTGCCAGGGGAAGTTTAGATGGGACATAAGGAAGAAATTCTTCACTGAAAGGGTGATTAAGCACTGGAACAGGCTGCCCAGGGAAGTGGTTGAGTCACCATCCCTAGAGGTATTTAAAAGATGGGTAAATGTGTTGCTGAGGGACATGGTTGAGTGTGGTTGGACTCAAGGATGGTGTTGGAAGGGTCCTTCAAAGGTCATCTAGTCCAGTTCTCCTGCAGGGACAGCTTCAATTCATCAGGTTGATGTCCAATCTGACCTTGAATGTTCCCAGGGATGGGGCATTGAGCACCTCTCTGGGCAACCTGTTCAAGTGTTTCACCCTCCCTATGGTAAAGAAAGTGTTCTTTCCAACCTAAAAGATCCCCTAACTCTAAGGACAGGACTGACTCAGGTACTTCTGCTATGGTGTGATAGAAATTCACATTTTTGGAACCAATTTCCCTCTGTGTTTTGTCCCATGTTTGCATTTCATAGGAGTGCTGCAGCATAATTTGAACAGAGTGATGCCAACGAGCAGTTGTTGGGCTGAATTCCAGTTCTTCAGTTTAACTCTTAATTGATGTTTTCCTGACTAAGAACTGAATAATCTCTGTGTACATAGCGAAAAAACACTTTCCACAAATCTCAATTATTTTGTCTCATTTAGGTGCATAAAAGCTCAGCCTAATGAACAAGTTGCGGCAGGCTAAAGATTACTCCAATTACTCTGCATTAAAATTCAGCAGGGATTTAGTAACAAATTTAGCAACAGCTAGAACCTCATTTTATGGAGGCAATTCTGGAAAAGTTGCTTGGACTGCAGTTGGAGAAATCTTTCTATCATATAGAGATAAGACTTCTGTAATAAAAAGCTAACAACTCAGCATCTGTCACTCATTTCATAGCAAACCCACTCAGAAAAAAAGTGTTATGGAGGGAGAGGATATCTGGATATTTATATTCATTGAACTGGAGGAAAACAGCTTGGTTCATTACTAGAAATAACAGCTAGAAAAGGAGAATGTGTAGCTGGCACCACTGCTGCTCCTCCTGGCATTTGCCTTTGCTTTTCTGTGCTTATCATTTCAATTGCAACTCTGAATCACAATTTGGAGGCCCAGTGAAGTGTAATAAAATAGAAATGGAAGGCAGGATTTTTTTTTTCTTCTTCGTTGCTTGCCTGTCATAAATACTGCAGCTGGTTTAGTTGGGATCCTTGTGTCATGGGAATGGATTTTCATTTTTAATATCCACAGTTATTATTGGGATCCTCTTATGTCGAGCAGCACGTGAATATAATTCTTGCCTTGAAAAACCTTCAAACGTGATGACCAAAGCAACAAGTGAGAATAGTGAAATAAAAGATTATCCTTTTTTTAAAGAGGAGCAGCTGACACGTTGGGGAAAAAGAAGTGTTTTTGCTAAATCTGACCTAGAGGGCTCGATGACAAAAATGGAATCCCTGTTTCCTTGACCAGCAAAACCAGTTCACTGCCTGTTTTGTTGTGTTGGTTTTTTTTCTCTCTGCTTGTTGTCACTGCTGTTTTTCACAGTTGTATTTTGTACTTGGATTATTTGTCTGACCCTCACAGTAAGTTGCAGTGGCACTCACAGAACACAGTGAACTGTGATAAAGGAAAATGAAATTGCTGCCTGGGAAACTTGAGGTTTGAGATGCTCTTTGGCAGACTTTGCTCTTGGTGCCAGTCCAGTGCCTGATCAGGAGCTATCATTCCTCTTTAAGAGGTATAAGGAGCTCAAAAATCTCTGCTAAAGGCAGTTAGTGAATGCACACCTGGGAGCTGAAAAAATCCACATGAATGGGTGTTTTCTTACAGATGCTTGTTGAAGAATTGCCACTGAGTGTCACAATAAAATAATATCCTGGGTTTGCTTTTAAGGAGAAATGTTGCAGTGAGCAAAATAACCACTGGAAAAAAAAAAAAAAAAAAGATGGAGGGATATCTGGTGCATTTGGAGGCTCTTCTTTAAAATTTACCATTTTTCCATATTTTAGATTTTGTTTCTTTCATAGCAAAGCATCATTTTGAAACAGCCCAGATGGTAGGAACCCAGAAACATACAAATGGATAGCTTTAGGATGCTGATGGGAATACTGCCAGCAAGGTAAAAAGAAAGATTTAAAAAGTGCCAAACATGCAGACCTGTCATCCTTTGCCTTAATGGGCACTTACAAATGTGCTACTTGCAAAAGATGTTCTTCCACAATATGATTGTGGTTATAAAACAAACAGTATGGTCAATAATATGATCTAATCTGATTGAAGAGGTCAGTTAGAAAATTATTACCCACTTTACAACCCATTAACATCAAACCTACATTACAGGAATGTATGTGATAGATTAAAAACTTGCTTACTTAAAGCAAGATGGTCTAAATAAACTCCATTATAAATGTTTTTTTATATTTAAAGCAAAAAGAATTGCCCCCTTGGTGACTGGAATGTGATGGAGGGAGTCGGAACAAGTTGCTGAGTTGAGCTTTTTAATCTCTTTGCCCAAATCCTATTTAGTTGATGTTTGTGGAAGTGGAAAAGACATTTTTGGATGATTAGCTTCTGCTTTTTGATTGACACGCTGAGGAGGCTGCAAGAAAGCAATTCAGGGGAAATGGAAGCTGTTGAATGGAGTTACTGGAATTGGGGAAGGAAAAAAGAAAAGTGCTTTGCTTGATGTGGCCCACGTTATTTGCTGTATCAGGAAAGACCCAATGACCCTTCTAATCTTGTATCCTGCCCACGAGGTTGATTTATACCAGATGCTTTGAATGAAGATATAAATCCCCATAATACATTTACCTGTAATTGTCTAATAGTGTGCAAGGAGGGTATGTTCTTTCTTGACACCAATGCATGATCAGCATATGCCCTGTAGCATAAGTATTGAAAGCTTCTGTCTTTATTCCCAGCTGATGAAATTACAGATGCTGATGGCAGTCACTGAAATGAATGCAGGGTAAGGGTGGTGAGTGGAAAACCACCCGTGCTCCCCAAACAGCCTGAATGATAGCTGCTGAATTCTACAGGATGCTGTGGCACCAGCTGGGGAGGAGATGCTGTTTCACTCTCTAGTGCCTTTTGTAACCTGTAGCACCAGAGTAAGATGGGAACTTGGGAGAGAAAGACTGACTTCACAGAGTGTCAGGGGTTGGAAGGGACCTAGAAGATCATCCAGTCCAACCCCCCCTGCCAGAGCAGGGGCACCTAGACCAAGGCACCCAGGAACAGATCCAGGGGAGTCTGGAATGTCTCCAGAGCAGGAGACTCCACAAGGGCCATTGTTGGCTCATGGGCCCCCCCCATCCACCAGGACCCCCAGGTCTCTTTCTCCAGAGCTGCTCTGTCCTTCAGCCAGTTCCCAGTCCACCTCACTCAATCCACACTTCCTAAGCTTGGCTGTGAGGATTCTTTCTCTGGTTACCTGAACAATTAGGCAGGATCCATATGTGTCTATATCATCTGCTGGATCAGACTTGCTCCAATGCAAGGAATGATGTGATCAACAAATGTTGTGTCTCAGCTGGCTTAGCTAGATGCCAACATACCTTTCAATATGTTGTTTGATATTCTAGACTGCATTAGCTTTATTTCCCTGTGTGATCTCTATGTAAATTGTCACTTTACAAAGGGATGTTTCTGAGGGAAATCTCTTCAGCTATGTTTGCCTCCAAGGTCCTTGGGGGGGTAAGGGAAATTGGAAGGCAACACTTGTGGGTCTGGTCCTTTTTTGTTTCTCATATCCTATCTGTGCTTGTGCCACTGTATACATCCTTACCTGTAGTTAACACTGTGGATATTGGCAGCAATGATTCATGCACCAGTGCTGGAAATGTCCTGGGTAACTTGCACTTGATCTTGATGTTCACATCACCATTGTTTTCTACCTCTGTCTTCAGGCTGGAAGCAGCTCTTTAGCAAGATCAATTGCTTCTGCACTCTAGTGCTTCTGGCCACAGATCAAGCTGCTCTGCCTTTAATGTAGGATGGTCTGTGGAGGTTTGTACTTGCAGTGCTTTCCAGGTTGGCCGAGGCTGTGCTACAGCCCTATTTACATATGCAAAGCTCTTTCCACCTGTGGAGCTGGGGTGAATCTTCATGGTATTGTTCCTGTCTGCCTGTTTTGCTCTGACTCAAAGGCATTTACAATGACCACTTGCCAGGAAACTCTTCCTTATCTCCTCAGCAGCTGCTGCCTGGCAGTGGAATGGGATTTTTTAGTTGCTTGAGCAGGAGCAGGATGTCCACCAGGACCAGAGTTGAGTGACACAAGGTTTGTGAGCTGGGTTTGCTTGCCATATTCAGCACAGCATCTGTGAGCGCAACAAAGGGAGGCAGTGTGACCTGCACTCTGCAGCTGCAAGAATTGGGAAGGCACTTCCACTCTGGAAGCCCCAGCTGAATCCTTCATACAAAATCCATTACTGTGTGTTCACTGCTCCAGCAATGTGGTTTCCAAGCTGTTTGTTTGGGTTTTTTTTAAGTGGTAAGATTGAGGAAGAAAACCCTTTCCTTCATTTCTGTTAGCACTTACTCTGAAATGCTGTATCCCTTATGTTCCATCTGGATGCCTGTGCTACACCAAACCATGCCTTAAGTCCTGCCTAACCTATCAGGTTCTTTTTCCATAAAAAAATCCCATTCTTACTCTTTGTTCCTTCAACTCTCTCTAGGGATGGGATGAATGGAATGAAGGAGTGGCTTGTGCCAACAGATACAGCTATAAATGAGAATTATTTCTGCAAGCTGAAGCAAGAACAGTGCAAAACTATGCCACTGCTAAAAATAAACACAAAGAAATAGTAAAAGTAGTTGTCAGGCATTAAGCAGATATGATTTCAACTATTCATAACTGAAAATAAAAACAAATGGTGAACTACTGGCAATGTTTCATCACAAAGACTTCATTGGCTCTGCTTTTTCTTGGGGTCAACAAGGGAGGTGATTAAAGTCCAACCAATAAAATTAAAATCCAACGAATTTATACCTATAAAGATATGAGGGACAGTAGTGCCACTGGTGACAGGGGAAGCCTTCCTGGAAGAAGTGACTGCTGTGGGCATCGTGCCTTGTCTGTGTCAGGCCACAGAAGTCTGTCTGTGTCCATCTGCACTGGAAGGAGTGAGACCAAGCACCCAGGCATGGTGGGTTTTAGTGCAGTATGCAGGATTTGTCCATTTATTTTAGTAATATTTTATCCTGGTTGCTTTGAAGTCTTGTAGATTCATGCTGTACTTAAATAGGTAAGCTGAAATCTGGGGGGAGAGTGTTGCTCAGTATGACTGAATTCCCCCATTCCTGGAGTTCCTTCACCAGTAAGGGGATTGTGACTAGAAATGAGCTGCAGTAGTAAAAAGGAATGCTGGTGCAGGAGGGAATGAATGTTTTGATATTGCTTGTCCTGTTTAAACCTGGTTATGCTGTCCAAAGGAGATGTGGGTTTGCTGGGGAATATGGAACAGACTGCTTTTGTTGGATTAATATTGATTTCTTTAAATTCATTTTATGTAATTGTCTTGACCTTGGCACTTTGGGGGTTGGGGTCACTCTCACATTCTTTTCTGAAAATTAGAAGTATCTTGGCTTTAATATGATGCAAACCAGGTAAAACTAATACCTCAAACTCAATAGTACAAAAGTACGTTCTCTTTAATCTCTAGTTTCTTTGAGTACTTTAAGCTGTGGGAATGGTTCAGCAGTATGAAGTTTATCTCTGCATATGGACATAAATAACAATACCAAAAATAACCAAACCGTGGCTCTTCATTCAAAACTCTTTAGAAAAGATTGAAGGTGATGGTGCTTTATGAACCCTGAAATGTGATTGGTAAAGAACAGTTTTCATCTCACTTTCTCTGTGACTTTGGTGAGGTTCACTATGAGGGGAAAGGAAGTTTCACTGAGAAATCAAAGTTACTCTTTTGTGCTGAAAACATACCAGGAAATTTTTTTTCCTTATATATCCAGACTGTAATTTTGCTCCTGTTCCTTTAGGTCAAATCAGTTTTGCTATGAAATTTCTTTGAGCACAGGAATCTTATAATTCTGGAAGCCAAAACTGTGGGATTCTGGCCTAGTAGGCATGCTTACCAAGAGAATGTGTCTTTTTGGATCTTAGGAAATTAGAGTTTCAGTTTTTGTTTTCTCAGTAACTTAAAACTATTCATTTCTATTGTGGCTGAGATACAGCTGCTTGCTGGAGGGCCACCAATATTGACTATTTTAAAGGAATGGAAAAGTTGAACCACATACATAATATATATTTTTATTTTATTTTATTTTATTTTATTTTATTTTATTTTATTTTATTTTATTTTATTTTATT
>JANHGL010016782.1:0-19437 GCA_024611195.1 Ceyx melanurus
AGCCCCCAGCCTGTACTGATACATGGAGTTGTTGTGCCCCAGATGCAGCACCTTACACTTGCTCTTGTTAAATTGCAGTCAATTTCTCCCTGCCCAGCTCTCTAGTCTGTCCAGGTCAATTCTATTGCTTTCCCTGCAGTGTGCTTGTTGATGATGAGCAATGAAGCTGTGGAGTCAAGTCATAAACAGTATTTCATCTGTACACAAATAAATCATTCTAGTCATCATTATTTTCTCTAGCAGATCTTGAACTTGTAAATATTATTCCTCTTTTTTTCAATCCACCAGTCATCAAATTATTCTACTTTAATCTGTTGTCTAACATAACACTACCACTTATTAAGCTACACTAGCAACGTTCGTTCATTCTTGCACATAGAGGAGTTAAAATATTTCACACTGGTTCTAATTTGTTTCCAGCTATTAGGAAGCTGATTCTTCACAGTAATGAGGGAACTTGCTATGTACTTCCATGAAACTGTAAGATACTTAAGAGTAGGCAGAGAGCCTTATTTTATCTTCACACAAACTTTGCACAAGCATAATTCCATTGAACTTGTCAAACCTTCTTGCTCAATATAGAAGTCTTCAATTTTTTGGTCCACCTGATTATAAAAGCATCAGATCCCTTCTTAGGAGGATCCTTTGCCAAGAGAGGAGCATGCGGCTTTCCATCAGCCCAATCACAAAACCTTTCTTTCATCTCCCTTTGGAAACCAGTAATGTATTTGTATTTTGAAGTTTCAATTTAGTCATCTCTAATTACAGTCGTTTTTCTGCCCTCTTCTCCAGTTTGACATCTTCAGGTTTTTTGTGTCCTTCCTTTTGTAGTAACTCTAATGAGGATGGGAAATTGCTAGAGGATCAGATAAAAGGTGTTAAATCTCTTCCCATGTGTTGGAGGAAGTTGTTTTAGAACCTTGTCTTTCCTCCCATGGTCTGGAAGGACTGTCCAGTCCTTCTCCCTCACTACAGGGCACAGTGGAAGAAAAAGATATGACATGCAGACACCCTCCCTGTGTCTGATCGAGACCCCCACCTGTGGACTGAATTCCTGGCTTCAGCTTGTCCCCATACCCAAGGGAGATGCTGGATGCCCAGCATTGCTGCTGCCCCAGTGCCCCCTGGCTGTCCTGCTCCTGGATGGAGCAGTGGGATGGGATCTACCTGCCAGGCCCTGACCTGCTTCACCTGGGGAGTCCACAGCCATCTCCAGCTCCGCAGGATCCCCCCATGCTCACAATGCTGACATTCAGGAGTCTGACTAAATACATCTGATTCCTAGGTGTATGCTGCTTCCTTACCTAAAGCAAGAAAACACAAAAGGAAAACAGTCTCTGTTCCCTCTGGCAGCCTAATACAGAAGTTTGTACTCATGTCTGTCTACTTCAGGGTAAGGGTAACTTTACCATATTTTTGTTAACCTTAACTGCACCAGTAAGGATGAGATCTGCTGGACAATATGTTGGCTAAAAAGTATTTTCAAAAAGTGCTGCAATTACATTACCTGGATTGGGCTGAAGATACTCTATTGTCTTTGCCATTATTTCCATAACTGCCCTGCTGGTAACATCCACTTTCTACAGGATACAGTTAAACAAAAAGAAACATGAAAAAAAAAGTTAGAAAAAAGGAAGATGTTTTTCTCTTTATTCTTACCTTTTTTTTTTAACTCTTCTTGTAATTTAATGTTTGTGTCCCTGAGAACAGCTGTGGTATAGGAATAGTGATAATACCTGGAAAACTACCAAAGCATGAGTCCAGCATTTCAGTTTATAGCAGATCCATTCTCAAGTGAGGTCATTAGTACAGCATAACTCTGCACTAATTGTAAATTGTCTTAGGAATTTGATATGACTTGTCGAACCATGCTGATACACCACCCTGGGAAGCATCTGCAACAGGGAAAATTTTTGATAGAATGGTCACTGAAAACTCTTTAAAGAATAAACTACATTTGACCTCAGTCATTAAACTGGTAAAATGAAGGTCAAATGTCAATCAAAACCAACTATCAATGAAAAACAGGCTGTCTAATCCTTTCAGAATGAGATCTGGTAAAACAGGGGTAAGGAAGACTAGGTATCACTCAGTTTCCCATTTCCAGAGACCTGTCTGCATGAATGCACTGGTATTTATCTCCCCTGGTTGACTTCATGGATCTTTTATATCCAAAATGACCTTTTGGATATTTTATATGCAAAATACTTATAACTGAATAGCACTGCTTTCTTCTACTGTAATAGGAATGCTAGCTTTCTTAAGAAGTACTCCATATCATCTTCCTTAACTGCATGGAGCAAAGTGTGCAACCACTGTCCTTTTCAGAATCAAGCCGCAAAGAAAAAAAATGTTGCTTTGGCAGACCTGGAGATCCCCTGTAAGCTGTTTCATATTCTGCATTTATGAAGACATATTTCATTTCTCTGCAGGGTAGCTTATGTGCCACAGAGTGAACTCCCTTTACGATAATACCAAGTTCCTATTTTAAAAAAGAACACCTGAGATAGGTTGGTAGCAGCATGCTGTTATTTACGTTTTTCCTGTTTCCTGTTGCCACTGCCATCTGCCAGGTCTTAGCTTGTGCTTTACATAAAGAAGAATAATTCTGCCAGCCCTGAGTATGTATGTAGCTGAACTGCCTGGTAGGGAGCCCAGAAATGGCTAGAAGGCTGCAGAGGGGAGTAGAAACGAGAGAACAGAAGGCCAGAGATAGGCAGCTGGAGCACGTCCACTGACTGCAGAAAAGCTGGCAAGGGACACGGGGCCAAGCTGGGAGCTCTGAGACAACCAATGAGCTTACCCTGTCCTCGTGCTCCTACCTCCTGGGCTGTCAACCCATGCCACCCATGAGTAACACAGGGCACTCACCCAAGGCTGTTGCAATGTCCTATTTTCCATTCTAAACCTTGCATCAGTTTTCTGAATCTTCACTGTGTTCCAGTTTTGATGGCAGTGCCTGTATTTGTGGCACATTCAAAGAGAAGCTGGACAGAAGGGGCAAAACAGCACTGCAGTGCTTTTTCTGTAGGGAGTATAAAGAATGTGCCCTTCTCCTTTTCCATGTAAGTTTTTTTCCTCATCTCACTATAAAAATGCACAGGTAAATAGTTTCTGTTTCCCTTGGTCAGTTACAGATAAGATACATACCCTACAAATCGCCCAGCAGCATTATAAGATTTAGTAGTACCTTTCAAAGTTGAAGCCAGGAAAAAATCTTCTCTACTGATCCTTCCAATTGAAATATTACCACTTTGACACATACTGTGGCTTTTTTTTTCCCCTCCATAGAACACTCAGTGCTACCTCTTCCAGCCTCACTAAACAGTCTGCTGGGGGGTTATCTGCCTGTGGAGGCTGCCTAACAGGATCTCTGAACCTGTGAATTAACATCCCAGTGCCATTGTCAACACCCTTTTGCAATCAGATCTTGTCTCTCTTCACTGATGCTCAAAGAGAAGAATTACAGACACCATTTCCCATAGAAATGTAGACAGACTCTAAGTTTTCAGATATATTCAGATATCACCTACAGTGGTTCAACTGAAACTATTTTGTAGGTGACAGAGCCTTAACCTCTGAACAAAATATTGGCATTATAAAGAATGTCGCGAACTATGTATGCCTTGGTTAGAAAACAAAAAGAAGTAAGAAATGGGAAGCTCAGTCCTGCTGAATAAAAGCTGTCTTTAAAAAGAATTAAATAATTTTAATTACTTGGGAACAAAAGCTTTGAAATTCCTGTCCTAGACAAAAATTAAAAAAATAAAAAGAATGGTCATAATGAATATATGCATGTGTATTTAGACTTACCCTTTCCATTTCTTTGAAGTCATCATCCAGCTTAGTTCCTTCTGCACCTCCTACTTTTTCACTCACTTTCTGCAGTAAAAAAAAAACAAGCCAACAAACAGATTCAGCAATAACAAAAAAATGTAGCCATCATATTGTTTTCCCGTTTCCTGGGGGGGGGATTTGCCTTTTTTTTTTTTTCTGTAAGTTGGTGCAATAGTCAGGCATGTTATTCTTTCTGAAAAACCTATTTCAACCACACTTTAAGTTAAAAAATCAGAAATTAATATATTAAATGTTCTCTGTGTATCAGAAGAACACACTGCAAGATCGCACCTTTGTTTCTCTGTTGAATGAATGCCTGTATCTTGGAATTTATCAGACAATCAGTAACATATCTGTATTAAGCAGATAGAAATATCCATGGTTATATGTGCTGATGAAAAAGGAGGTGATATGATAGAATGAACTGGGGAAGGAATCATGGCACTAAAAAACTCTAATCAGAGTTCAAAAATAGCCCCAGCTGCTTTGTCCAGTGTGTATCAATGCAACATGAAGGATAATAATCATGCCTAAGTACAGAGCAAAAAGCTCCCGACGCCTGACTAGCTACCAGAAGGTACCTATGTCTGAGAACTCACAGAAACATACTGATTCTAGCCACAACCAGACCCTCACTATTAAAACACAAGTTTATAAGCAAAAGTGGTTGATACAAAAATCTCTATGTTCACACCAAGCAAGCTCTTGAGGTTCATATGAGTTATAGAACAAACATTCAAGTTGAAAGAACTATCAGAGAGAATGAAAGGGAATGCTGCTGTCATGTCTTTAACAAATACACCATCTTTTACTCATTTTGAAAACTAATTGGAAAATTATTTTAACCTACCATTTCATTTCCCTGATTCAGTGGAATGTGGAGAAGACATGGTAGTCTAGTGGTTAGGGTTCAGTGCTCTCACTGCCACAGCCCAAGTTTGATCCCCGGTCAGGGAAGATACTTTGTGACTTGGTCTAGGTAATCCTGCTCTGGCAGGGGGTTGGACTAGATGATCTTCTAGGTCCCTTCCAACCCTAACATTCTGTGCTAAACTGAATTTTCCTTTACTGCCAGTAAAAGTGAGAGTAGCAGATCTGAATGGTAACTGATTTTAGCAATTCCCTTGCCAGTCACAAAGTGTTTTAGTTGAGTAATTCCAGACTAAATCAGGTGCATGTGATGAAGTGAATGTATTAATCTTTTGCTGGACTGGTATTTATCATAGGAAATTAATCAGACACATCTTTCTATATTCTCTCAAATTTTAGCTCTTTGAACTGAACATCATTTAATTTTACAAACTTTCCTTTGTGCCTATGAATCATCTTTAGACTTATTAAGTGTACCTATTAATTTCAGCAAAGTGACTCCTGCAATAAACAAGAGGAACTGAAAGAAAAATTGCACTTTTTAACTCTTGGTTTCAACCACTCTGTCAACTCTTCTATACTTTTAATATAAAGAGCAGAAAGACCTACAGTCAATTACTCATAGAATCATAGACTCATAGAATATTAGGGGTTGGAAGGGACCTAGAAGATCATCTAGTCCAACCCTCCTGCCAGAGCAGGATCACCTAGACTAAGTCACCCAGGAACAAATCCAGGCAGATCTTGAGTGTCTCCAGAGAACTGAGACTCCACAACCTCCATGGGTGACCCATTCCAGAGCTCTGTCACCCTTACTGTGAAAAAGTTTTTCCTTGTGTTTATCCTAAACCTCTTGCGCTCCAACTTGCACCCATTGCCTCTTGTCCTGTCACTGGATGACACTGAGAAGACTCTGGCTCCATCCTCTCTACACTCACCTTTAATGTACTGATAGACATTGATGAGGTCCCCCCTCAGTCTCCTCCAGGTTTAAGAGCCCCAGCTCTCTCAGCCTCTCCTCAGAAGGGAGATGCACCACTCCCTCCATCATCTTGGTGGCCCTGCACTGGACTATCTCCAGTAGCTCTTTGTCCTTCTTGAACTGGGGTGCCCAAAACTGGACACAGTATTCCAGATGGGGCCTCACCAATGAAGAGTAGAGGGGGAAAAGAACCTCCTTGACCAGCTGACGACACTCTTCTAAATGCATCCCAGGATGCCATTGGACTTCTTGGCTGTGAGGACACATTGTTGGTTCATGGTAATCCTCCTGTCCTCCAGGACCCCCAGGTTCTTTTCCCCAGTGCTCCAACAGATCAGCCCCCAGCCTGTACTGATACATGGAATTCTTGCCCAGATGAAGCACTCTACATTTGCTCTTGTTAAATTTCACTAAATTTCATTAACTTTCTCCCTGCCCAGCTCTCCAGCTTGTCCAGATCACACTGGATGGCAGCACAGCCTGCTGCTGTGTCAGCGACTACTCCCAGTTTGGTATCATTAGCAAACTTGCAACTGAGAAAATCCAGACATTTGGTTAATTTGAAATTAAATCCAGTTCACTCCAACAAATGTGGAAGTGCAGAAAGTTCCAAACACTTTCTCATGCTGGCTATAATTAACTCCGCTATAGAAAATGTCTATAGGATGTTTGTTTTTTCCTTGCAAGGTACCCAAAATGGCGCATTAATTAGACATCATTACTATGAAACATAAGAAACATCCTAAAAAAAACAACCAAAAAACCACAAACCCCAAACAAAAAGAATTAATTTATCCCTTCTTTTCTATAGAGAAGAAATTTGCAGGTCAAGGCAGACACTCTCTTGACCCTAATGTGAATGCAGATAAGTTTGTGTGGTCTATATTATCGAATTTGTGCCTTATAAATTACAGGAAAAGAGGTGCTGAACCAAAACTCCACTTGAAAGTTTAAATACTGGTTTCTTTTTTTTAAAACTACAGCCACTCAGCAGACACTGATAAGACCTCAAATAAAGGATAAGAACTTAATAAAAACAAAAAGAAATTAAAATTTAAACCCTCAAAAGTTCTTGCTTTTTAGGGCAGAAAAGTCTACTCAGAAAATGATACTGCCCCTTTGTAAGGCCATAATCTTAAGCGGTCACATCAGTGAGTCTAAGAAAGGCAGCCTAGCCTAAGCTTTTGTAGCAGAGTCCACATCTACATCACCCAGTATTGACTAAATATAGAGGTATTCCTCAGCCCATTTATAACCATCCTCCAAATCACCTGTTAAAATGTTTCATTAAGACTACTGCTCCACCAGTCTCTGTCAGATTTTATTATCACAAAGGTATGACAGTTTACATCAGCCAAGAGTCTACTTTCCTGCCAAGGATTCGGAAGCAATAAGAAACATCACCAGCTAACAGCTACAGTTAGTCAGAAAACAAAAGCCTCTTTTGCCATGTGACCTGCATCAAGGTTTCAGCATTTTCATTCTTTCTTTACAACAGAATGAAAATTAGGCTCTTTAATTTATCTTAAAAAATGGTAATACTTACATCACCTCCTTGTCTGGACAAATGCATGAATGAAGTCCAAATCTGATACTATAGCCAACATTATTTAGCAATTTTGTGATTGTGCCTTCTATTTCTGTTGTTGATTATTCCTTCTTGGCTCCCCAAAGCCTTTACAATAGAATTAAATTATCATTATATTTTAATGAAAAATAAGAGATTCAAAATACAAATATTTTGTGTGTAGGGGAAAAATGTAATGAAAAACTTTAAATGCATCAAAAATATACAAAGCTTTTTCACACCTAACAATGTCATGGTTTACTGTTGGGACCTCCATATTTTATATGATTGAAAAGAAGTACTATGTGCCTTAAAGCAAATTCCAATTTTACAAAGATGCCACTTCCACTCAAGCAGAATATAAATTTAACATATGCTGGTCAGAACAGTTTCAGCAGGGACAACATAAGTGGCATGAATTCTACACTTAGAGATAAAAAGAAACACAATTTTTCCTGGCAGATAATATTAAAAAGGCAATATTTTTTGTAAATGCTGACAGAATCTGGAACGTAAGTCATAGTGACAGGAGTGTGGTTTGGTAGATGGATTTAATGTGAAATAACAAAACTTACTAGGTCTTAGTTATGTAGCCATTTGTTCAAGTTTTCATATATTTGTGTAACTCACTTTTTACAAATTTCTTTTTGGTAGTGCTATGTCACGATGTAGCATGTCATGCAGGACAAGAAAATGCTTGTGCAGTCAATATGAATATCGTGAAAAATTCAGTTGCCTTTTATAGAATACTCTGATGACCATTTGTAAAATATCACACAGAAGTCCCCTAACTAATGACAGTATGAATCTGACACTGTCATCTTTCACTACTCACAAAGTATTAATGTAAATCAAATGTGTACTAAATAGCTATTTCATGAGAATTACATTAATCAGTACTATGACAACACATTGTACTAGAGTGCCTTCTGAACAATTCACAGTTCAAACAGTGGCTAGCAGAAATCCTTTCACAGTATGGTATGCCACTACCCAAGCTTGAAAATGCAGCAAGATCAGCATTAAACTATAATAGTAGTCACCCTAATCTGCAGCTCTAGCTCTTCATATGCTAGAGTAAGACAAAAATGCCACTTGCATTATAATTTGTCTGCCTGTCTGATCTGCCACAGTTTGGTATTTATGGTATCAAAATTTGTTACCACAGAGAACATATGACATCTGCAATGTAGATGTATGGTCACAGCCCTGGTTCTCTGCAGATAATGAAGCATACTTCCTTGTGGCAAATCACGCCCTCAGCAATAACACTAAGCAAGAGAGGAGATTTTCTACTGATTTCAACTAAATTATAATAGAGACTAAAAGAAAAAAACACGTCAAAGCATATGTAAATTAGCTATATCATAGATGTCTCTTCCTTCTCCAAATTACATTAGAATGTAAAAGAAAAGAAGGACCTTTTCCAGATTTGACTGGACATAGTTTATCTTTAGAAACACTGAGAGGCTGTAGAAAATATCAATGTTGGTTTACAGCACCTTGTCCTATAGTGTAAAGGAAATTAACATCTGATTTCAACTGAGGTAGAGTGATCTTACTCAAGCCTTTCCAGAGCAGCCATCTAAATCAGAGAAGTCCTGGTTTACCAGCTCAATTAATTCAGTATTATTAGTCTTGGAAAGCTTTGAGAAACTAAACAGATGTGATAAATCTCACCAGAAGTGTCTGATTAGCCTTACATTTACATTGCACTTGTTAGACAAACTGACCAAAATCCACACTTTCATTAAAAACAAAAGACTAGACAAGACAGGAAAGCTTATAACTTGTATATAGTTATATACTCCCTTGTATTTAAAATCCTTTGAATTTTATTCTATTTTAATTTGTAAACCCTTGTGCAAAATAGGGACTGTTAATAAATCTGGCATGAGAATGTAGAACAAAGTACTTCAGTGGGAAAACAAAAATAGGATCCCAATTTATGATCCATTTAAGATACACTAATGCATATTTACTAGTAAATTTCTCTTCATCACCTGGTAGGGCTTTATAGCAGTACAAAATGCCAGCTGAAGCTTATCAGCAAAGGTCCTTTTATTGCCAAACTAAGGAGCACAGAAGCTACTACAGAAGCTGCAAGGGATCATGAAGAAGGTATGAAAGGCAAAATGGTAAAAAAAACCAAACCAAAACAAAAACTGAGAGATCCAAGAATCTCCAGGAAAATTCATTGTTCATCTCCTGGGATTTTGATTATGCTATTGAAGCTTTTCTTTCTCCTTGGCAAAATGAAGTAATACACTTGCCCACCACATGGGAAAATTGTGAGCATTTATTTGCACCTGCTACAGTTTGCCATCAAGAGCATATCTAACACAAGTTTTTGTGATGTAGTTAAGTATCTGGCCAGAGAAGCCTGAGATTATATTTTTCATTTTCCCTTTTCCCTTCTGTCACTCAGCAGATGTATTTATTTGGGAAATAATATTTTCCATCCCCTCACAGTACTGAAATAACTTTCTTCCTGCTAGAAATCTTTGCTGGCCTGTTCCACCACAACACCACACTAGCCACAGTCAAGTTCCCTTGACTCTGCTGTCAAGGGAATAAACAATAAAGTGCACTAGTCTAAGATCAGGAAGTGAAATGAATTGTGGAAACGCAAGAAGAAAAATGAAGGCTCTGACTGGATTATAAAAGGTTTGTCTTCATGTCTCACAAATCACCTCCTAAAGTACTGTATACATTTATAATTATATATCCAATATCTTGGCCTTCCTTGCCCTCAGAGCTGCTACTAGTAAGGCCCATGGCCCTGTTAAGAGATCCACCAACAATGTGAAAGCAGATCAGAAAAGCAGGGAAGTTGGCTGTAGATGTAACATACCTAAGACACAGGAACTGGCAATGCTGAAGACAAGCAATTGCTAAAGCTTGTCAAGTCATGGAGGAAATTCTTTGTGGGATAGCATCTCCAGTGATACCAGTGATGGAATAAAAGCAAAATTGTTTTGTGGAATTAACTCTCCCAAGAAGGGTAAAATGAGATCAGGATCTCATCCTCCAGCATTGCTGTAGTTTAAGAAATATGCATTGTGAACCCATCCTGTGTTCTTACTTTCCTAATTTAGACTTGCCTTTTTAAAACTTTTCAGCTAAAGCTGCCAAAAGGGAGGGAAGATGGTGCCTGGATGAATCCTTTCTGAGGATTAACATTCTGCTTTCTGACTACTAGCAAGGACTACACTGCAGAATTCCTGCAATTTCAGCATCACAGGAACAGTCATTCACATTCAGCACTAGCGCAATATGAAAATACACTGCAGGCTTCTTCACTGATAGGAATTACTGCAGAGCCTCTGCTGCAATGCTGCTGCATTACATTGGAGACTGTCCACAGGCAAGTGAAATAAAGTAGGGTGAGAGCAGAAGAACTGCTGTGGAAGCGCTGGTGTAGTAATGCCCTGTGCTGTATGCCTGTATGTAAAGTCCCTGCATAGAGGCAAGGCACCCACTGTGACTGATTAGGAGAGTACTCCCCTAGGACAGACAAAAATTTAAATCAATATTATGCATTCCAATGACAGGCTTATGCTGATAGCTGAGATACTAAAGTGGATCCAGGATAAACAAGAGAATCCATTTCACACATTTAATCTTATTACTTAAATTTTGCATGTTTACCAAATGCACAATTCAGTTCTTTACAAAGTTTAAATTCAGCCAGAAAGCTAGCCACAACCCTAGCACCTTTGCAGTTTACTGAGGCCTCAGAAGCTGGCAAAGAGAAGCTGGCAAAAGCTCAGAAACTACTAGAGAGCTGAGGACAGATAGAACACTGTGTGCTTATTTAACATTCTCTGTCCCCAGCAGGCCACCAGTATGAGAAACAGAAGAAACTGGCATTAAGAAGGTGGCTGTATTAAGTAGATGATGCACCAATCTCTGTGCTTTTTTTGATGAACAGAAAAGGAGCAGAGACTCTATTCCCATACGTTATCTATTCTCACATGGTTATTTCTACATCTGATGGTAAGAGTACCACGACCCTTTAGTGGACCTGAGGACAATAAAATGTTCACATTTTTTTTTACTCTTGTGTAAAAGGATCTGGATTCAGATCCACAATCCTTATGAGTTGCCCATACAGCAGTAGTGGGACCCCTGACCTACACTTCTCTGCCCTGGAGAAAGAGGATATTTGTACTTAATTTCCCAGAGTGCCAAAAAATTTGATAGCTGCCCAAATATTTCTTCAGTAAGTGGGTCACTCAGATGAGTGGTGACAGGGAACTCAGAGAGGCAAAACTAATACAAGAGCACTAACAGTTTTGGGGTTTCTCTAAAAGTAGTGTAGCCTAGAGTAGTGGACAGCACCAGCTTTTTAATCTGGAACGCTATCAGTTGCAGCTCATGCTTTGTCACCATAAATAAATAATGGTTTTGTATTTTAGAAAGAGAGTGTAACCCATGAAATTACTACAAACTTTCATACTTCTCTCATGTCTCCAAAACAATTACAATAAAGCTTTAAGGGGAAGATGTTTCTGCTTGGTAAACTGAATTGCAGCTTTATATTTTGATGCTGTACTTCCAGGCAGGTGAGCTGTGGATCTTAAAACCATATACAGATGTATATGACAGCACACAGAGCATAAAAAGAGGGGAAGAGAACATAGTGCATGTACCCATCTAGCTAGCATCGTAATCTGGAGCCCAAGTACAGCATACTTATGGACCATGATCCATCTTAGCTACATATAACAAACGCTCACTTCATCCACATAGCTTCTATGTTCAGCAAAAAACAATGATCTCTTCTTTCCCACTGTTTTGCTTGGCACATGAGAGCATCTAGCAGACATGGATATAGATGAATATAAGTGACAGGTGGTTTAAATCATCCCATGGTTTCTTAAGCCATGTCCCTGCACTGCTTGAAATCACCTACTTCATTTTAGCACAAAGCTGTCTTTCCTGTAGCAGTTAAGTTGTCAGCTCAGTTCACATTCACTCCTCAAGAGGAGTAACATTTATCCTTGGATACTGACCTAGCTAACTTATATGCATTAAACATCAACTTTAGAAAATACTATTTCATATGCAGACATAACTGATTAAAAGTGAGAACAAGGTCTACACCTTGCTATGACCTCCGCCAACCATTGGAGTCTAATTATCTGATCAGCATTATGCAAGCAGTGATGCAACAATGTAATGTTGATTGATAAAGAAGACACTACTACACATGACTTTGTTAGGCAAATCAACTGGTCATTTTTAGATTATTAAAGCTTTGGGAGTGTTGTAAATTTCTTTCTCTTGGTACGGGAATGAATTAAAGTTTAGCAGAAATAAACAGGTCATATTCGGGTACCAAAAAAATAAAAAGGCAAAATAACAGCATAAGAATTTTACAGCAATTAAATCCCATTTAAGACAGATTTTATACCTCTACATTAATGTACACCAATCTACATGCCTTCTGCTGGGTGAAAGACAGCCTAGTCTTTAACATCTGGAAATGTGAGTATGGCAGGAATATTGAGAAGCTTCTAGGGGTCAAGAGAACAAAACCTGGCTTAAATATGAACAAAACCTGGCTTAAATATGATTCATTGACAGCTGTACAAACTGCACAGTACTGCACTCATCCATTCCACATTTGAAAGTGCATTTGCTGGAATCTGTCAGTGAATTAATTGTTATCTGCCAAAGTCAGGATATTAACAGGAGTTTGTGAGGGAAAGCTCCTGGAACTCATGGACATTTTCTTACCTGTGTTCCTGTTGCCACAGTGTCTAAAATGTTGCAGACTGTACAGTACAAAAAAGTGTCAATCTAAACTATTTGTATATTTTTATGTGGTTGGCAGTGTTGATAATTTATTATAAACTACATAAAGAGCAACCAAAGCCATATACCAACCATTTTCAGTCTAAGAGCATCACATTTAGAAATTGCTGAGATCTGCTTTAACTTTGTTATGTGAGCACCACTGAAATTAAGCTGAATGCTCTTTCACTATATTCACATTCTGTATCTCACACTCACTATGTAAAAGCAGTATGTGCCAAAGCACTGGCTTGTTAGCACGGGCAGAAGGAGAGCACTAAAGTACAGCTGTAATGCTCAGACAAACTCTGGGTATTTCTAGGCTGATGCCCTTGATGATAATTGTGATATGCCTTTTTGAACTTCTGAGATGTAGTCAAATGAAAAAAAAAAGAGAAGAGGAAGAGAAGAGAAGAAGAGAAGAGAAGAGAAGAGAAGAGAAGAGAAGAGAAGAGAAGAGAAGAGAAGAGAAGAGAAGAGAAGAGAAAAGAGGGGAAGGGACTGGATGAGTAAGGACTAGATGAAACATAGACAGATATAAGAAAAAAATGATGGACAGCTGCAGTTAGCCTGACACTGTACTGTGTGTGAGCCTGCTATCTAGCACAAGAGACAAGAGCAGATGCAGCTTTGCAACCACAACCAGGTCAGCAAGGGGATTGTCACAGTCCCTAGATGGGAGGAGAAGTGGCCACTTCCTACCAAAATGAATGCACGGGCACAGACCTAAGGGATTAATATTTTTATCTGAAGATTATAATTTTCTTCCTTCCACCACAGATACCTGTGACAAATGAAATATTAAAACATAAGGAAACAAGACCCACATAAACAAACAAGACACCCAACACTCAGCTCTGACTTAAACACTACTGCAATTCACCAGCAGCACCCCTGACAGTTACATAAACATACCTGCACTAACCAAAAGCAGATCTGAGTCCACTGTTCTCTAATACTTACTGGTCAGCAGTCATCTGACTATGAGCCAGCAGTGTTCCTAGGTGGCCTTTTAGCCAAGAGCATCCTGGCCTGTATCAGAAATAGTGTGTCAAGCAGAACTAGGGAAGTGATGGTCCCCCTGTACGCAGTACTGGTGAGGCCACCCCTCAATACTGTGTTCAGTTTTGGTCTACTCACTCCTGGAAGGGCCCTGAGGTGCTGGAGTGTGTCCAAAGAAAAGCAGCAAAGCTGGTGAAGGATCTAGAGAACAAGTCATGCAGAACAGCTGAAGGACCTGGGGTTATGTAGCCTGGAGAAAAGAAGGCTCAAGGGAGAGTTTATTACTCTCGACAACTATCTGAAAGAAGGTTGTAATGAGGTGGATGTTGGTCTCTTCTCCCATGTAACAAGGGAAAGAAGAGTCTTTTCCAACATAAATGATTCTATGATACTACTTTTATGGAACAAAATTCAAATTACAGATCTATGCAGAATTTAAGCACAGTTACACAGTGTAGTAGAGCCTGTTTGATTTGGGAACCTAAATCTTATCTCTTTGACTCTAGATGAAGTCCAGGGAAAACTTGAAAGTTTTAAGTCTGGAATTAAGCAACTCCTACTCAGAAGGATGAACAGTCTCTGTCACTATAGTGAAAATGTCATAGCCCTTCATGCTCTAGCTCTAGCCCATATCAGACATGCCTCAGAAGGCCTCTTGTTCAGGCCCCTGACCCAGCTCCATTGCTGGACAGTGTACCATGGGAAAAGGCTTCCCTTTACTTTCAGCCTGGGCCCGTCATGTTCCAGCTTGTGCTGCTGTGCTCATGGGACTGTGCCAAGCTCATATCACCTTCATGTTGCTAACCTCAGTTTCTTCACAGGTGCACATATGACCCTAGCTAAACTTATTTTGCACCACAACCCAGGGCTGCTTTGTGAAGCTGCTTCCCTAGGTAGCTAGGTCCCTGATAAAGATGATAAACAGTTGGTGAGATTCCAGGGCAGACTGGTAACAGTTGTTACCAGGCTATATATAGGTAGAATATGAACAATTAGGCATGACCCAGTGAGATGGATGATCTATACATTTTTTCACTCATCTACATGCTCATGCGCAGCCTGGTTATTGGGATACCCACAAAAACCTCAGTAAAATTACTGCAGGTGACATCTGGTGTTCTTCCTTCATACCCTGATTTAGTCAATCTGTCAAAGAAGCCAATCAGGTGGGTTTGCCTGTGACAAATCCATGCTAACTGCTTCCAGTCACCTTTTTCTCCTTCATGTGCCCAGAAACGGCTATGGAAAGGACTTACTGTTCAACTTTCCTAAGGGCTAAAATGAGGGTGTGGTTCCCTGTATCTGCTTTCCTGTCCTGTCTAAATATATGGGGTAATATTTGTGCTTCTTCTGCACCAAGGGGTTCTGCCTCAATCTTCTTAACCTTTCCAGAATGATAGAGTGTACCCTTGCTAAGACAATGGCTGGCTTGCTCAGCAGCCTTAAATGAAGCCCATCCAGTCACATGGATCCACAGTAATCACTCTTTCTCAAGAGAGACCTGACTTATTCCACTCCCAATAGCTCCTCTTCTCTTTGAACAGTGGCATATAGGATGGAACACATTACTTGTGAAGACCAAGACCATAAATGCACCAAGTATCTTGGCCTAATCTGCATCCCTTACAATAATTCAGCAAGGGGCCTCCAGTTAATCCCATTTATTCTTTTAATACTGTTATAAAAGCTCTTCCTGCATCCCTTGGTGTCCCTTGCCATTTTTAGCTCCAGCTGAGCTTTCAAGATTTCCAACACTGAATTCTACACACCTCAGCAAGGGTACTATATCCTTCTTTGCAGTCTTTCATTGCTGTCCTTTCCTGTGTGCATCAGTGAAGCTCAGCTGTGAGTGCCCTGCTTAGCCAAGCCCATCTCCTGAAATGTTTGCCTGTTCTCCTGAGTATGGAGACCATACTTATGCTCAGAGGTGACCATCCTTTGAGGCCTGCCCAGTTTGCTGCACTCCTGTGCATTCCTTTACTGCCTCCTATGGGACCATGTCTACCATTTCCACCAACATGCTGAGTTCCAATGTGCACTCCACAGCACTTTTCTATGCCCTTGTTGGTAAGACCGAGCTTTCCCAGAGGTAGATGGGTATCTTTACTGCATTAGGCAGTATATTATGAAGCCCATGTGCTTCAGCAGTGTCAAACTAGACTCTTGTGAAACTAACCACAATTTTGAAGCTTTTGTCAACATCCTTAAAATCACCAAATTTTGTTTCCTGATGGTCGAAGTATTTCCACAAGGTAATCAGGCGTATAATATTCAAGATAAAGCCTAAGAGTGGGATGACCAGACACCAAGGTTTCATTTGCTGACTTAGTCCTTAAAAAATTCTACACATGCCACCTGGGGTAGAATGCATAAATCCTACCTACTGCATTGGTGCATTAGGTTAAAATCTCCAGAAAGCAGCAAAGCCTGTCTGAAAATCCTTACCATTTTCTCCACTGGAAAGACTGACAGAAGTAATGGGAAGTTACCATTCTGCTGTGAATAACTGGCACTTATTTTATCCTTTGTAAAAGCTGATGATTTAAAAGTAAAACCTGTTTTTCTTGCAGTAGGCTACTGGAGTAATTCAAACATCTCATTACAGTGCAATAAAAATATGTAGTGTATAACTTGTAGTTACATACGAAAGAGCTAAGGAAATTCTGTAACGAGTGCCAGAATGCCTTTGCCTGAGTAAGCACAGTTGATATTTTAACTTCTCAAGAGCTATGGATTAATTTCTTTTTAATGGCTAATTAAATTAAGAAATGCTATATAATTAACGTCATGGATCATGAAAAATCTTTCATTTATATTTTTGCTGTTCAAATTTATTTTCTTTTGTGTATTTACTTACTGTAGCTCTTTCTAGTGCCTTTTTAAGTGGGAATCACTGGATGAAACCTCACTGATGTCATGATAAGCTAAACCAGGCCTGCTGTTTTTTGATTTACACATATGGAAGGGTTTACATTTTCTGTATTTGTAATGTTATCTTCTGCACTTCTTTACTTTGTAATCTGTACATACTAAATAACAGACTTAGTTCTCATCATGTCAATACAATCAGTGATAGAAAACAGATTAACAAAACAACTTGTGATCAACATCCAGGGAAACTGACCTCCATAGTGTCTGTTAAAAAGCATATCTAGAAACTCTGTAAGAAACAAATGTATCACAAGAGGAAAAGCATTATTTTCTTGCCTTACTGACCTTTTTGAGATTAAAGAAAATTTCCTAACTTGCATAATGCTGGGAATAGTTTTGATGTAGCAGAAAAAATTTGTGGAAAAACACGTAAGTAGCCTACTTAAATATATACTGCTCTGTTCATGTAAATTTCTCCAGTGAATTGAATGATTGTAGTATCACCTTTGGGAACTTTTCCACTTTGTGTGAGCTCTTTGTTCATCCCTTCCCTCAGCTCCAAATGTTAATTCAGCCAAGCATAAGTGTTTTACTGATTGGCTGTGTGTGAGATGTCAGAAACCCATATTTTAGTCTTTATTATAAAGGAGATTCTGAGTGAGCCTACAGAATTTCCATCCTTGCATGGAGAAAACTTCTCTCAGGCCAAAGTGAAATTGATAGAATCCTGTAAAAATAAAAATAATTTCTTGTCCAATTGGCATGATCGGTCAAACACAGAATGGTAGGAGCTGTAAAGGACCTCAGGAGATCATCAAGTCCAACCCCCTTGCCAGAGCACAAGCACCTGGGACAGGTCACACTGGAACATATTCAGGTGGGTTTTCAAAGTCTCCAGAGACCACAATCTTTCTGGGCAGCCTGTTCCAGTGCTCTGTCACTCTCACAGTAAGCTGTTCCTGATGTTTAGGTGGAACTTCTTATGTTTCTATTTGTGCCCACTACCCCTTGTCTTATCACTGGGCACCAATGAAAAGAGAATAGCCTCATTCTCTGGACACCCACCTTTTAGATTGGTGTCCAGAGGATGATAAGCATTGATATGATCCCCTCTCGGTCTTCTTTTCTCTAGCCTAAATAGGTGCTTCAGTCCCCTGATCGCCTTTGTAGCCCTCCACTAGACTCTCTTCAGTAGTTTCCTGGCTCTTTTGAACCGGGGAGTCTAGAACTGGACACAATACCCTAGATGTGGACTCAGTAAATCAGAGAGAAGAACTTTGTTCAACCTGTTGGTCACACTCTTGTTAATGCATCCCAGGATACCACTGGTCTTCTTGGCCACAAAAGCACATTGCAGGCTCATTGTTAACTTGTTGTCCACCAGGACTTTCAAATCATCCATGGAACTGCTTTTCAGCAAGTCAGCATGTACTGGTGAATGGGGTTATTCCTCCATAGGTGCAGGACTCTACACTTGTCATTGTTGAACTTCATTATGTTTCCCTCCACCCAACTCTTCAGGCTGTCCAGGTCTTGCTGAATGGAAGCACAGTATATCAGCCACTCCTCCCAGTTTCATATCATCAGCAAACGTGCTGAGAGTTCACGCCATTCTTTCATCGACGTTACTGATGAATATATTGAACAAGACTGGACCCAGTACTGACTCCTTGAGAACATCACTAGCTAAAGGTCACCAGCTGGACTCCGTGTCACTTATTAAAACACTCTGAGCTATGTCATTCAGCCAGTTCTCAATCCATCTCATAGTCCACTCATCTAACTCACACTTCCTGAGCTTGCCTGTGAGGGTATTATGGGAGACAGTGTCAAAAGCCCTGTTGAAGTCAAGGTAGACAACATACAGTGCTCTTCCCCCATCTACCCATACTGTCACACCATCACAGAAGTTATGATTTTCTGTCTCAAGGTTCATTCAGGATTCCCATTTTACAAAGATGAGCACTCACACACACAACTCATAAGCAAAAGAATTTTATTCAAGCACTCACACACATATTTAATAAGCAAAAGCAATTCTGTTTAAGTAAACCCAACTAGTTACCTACCACTCCCACGTACATACTGACTCCAAGATGATAGGCAAACCAATGAGCAGAAGGAGGGCACATAGTGCAGTGCTCAGGGAGAGTCAGTAGGTCTTTTGCAGGGCATTCCCTGGATCAAGTTATGCACCAGGCTGACCTTCAAAAAAACCTCGCGTCTCCAGGTTGCAGTAGGCTACTTATAGATCTTCTGACAGGGCATGGAAATTGCTCCGATGTTGGTGCACACATATCCAGTGCACACATAGAGGCTGAACGGTATTACTCCACCCACAGGGGCTAAGAGCAGTCATTCCCCATGTTGTGCATGTGTGGGGGTCTTGGGACACCTCTGTTGGTTATTGCTTCACGGATTCATAGAATCACAGATATTAGGGGTTGGAAGGGACCTAGAAGATCATCTAGGAGGATTTTAAGACCAGACTTGGAGAACTGTCTTT
>JANHGL010016783.1:0-52504 GCA_024611195.1 Ceyx melanurus
TTTTTTAATAATTTAGTATTATTATTATTTATTTGATTTGATAGAAATAGTATCAGTGCCAGATGTGCAAAATGGAAAAAAACCAAAACCAACCAAACAAAAAAAGCAAAAAAAAAAAAATCCCCCAAACTACTCTTCGTCTCATTCTGTGTCTGTTTTCTTCTGGAGGGAAACTCTGGTATTCAGCAAGCGTGTGGCCAAGCTGTTTGTCTGAAGGCCAGTTTTTGTTCTGGGTTGGCAGTATAGTATTTTTGTGAGCCTCCCCCCTGCTATCACTGCAGCTGCACCTGGCAAGAGGAAGCAACCCACAATCTAAAATGCTCATCGGAACAATAATGTCTGCTTCTCTCTTGACAGGTTAATTAATTGCATGCCATTATATTTTGTGTGTGGTTTGGGGTAGTTTTGATACTTTTCTTTCCAGTGTGTTTCCCAGTAGGGTTTGAAAAGGCTGGTGCATTGTCTGCCTGTCTGTCACTTCAGATGGCGCTTGATGCAGAAAGAAGGGATGGAGAGGAAAAGAGAGACAGAGTACGTTGGAGTGTTATAGTTAGAGAATATTGCCCACTATAAAATGGAATAAATTAATGTTTATGGCTGACTGGAAAACAAAAATTCGATTTTATGGAGTTTTGGGGGTTTGAAGTCTGTTGTGTAGCCATTTGGAAGGCAAGGAAATGTGGACTCCATGTCAGTCCAAGGCTGTAGTTTGGGGTATGCATTGACTCCTTAGAAACCCTGATATTTCATTTCCCCTGTGAGCATCCTAATCCCCAGCTTCTGGCTGTTTTGGTGGGAAACCTCTCTGTGGGAGGGAGGCAGGAGAGAGCAGAAATTAAATTATCTCCTGAAGGGACTGGAATTCCCAATGAAAATTTCACAAATAGTTTTTCTGTGAATAACTGCAGCTTTTCATCTCTTGCATCACATTATTTTAGAAACTAAAGTAGCAGCATGCAAATTATGTGCTAGAACTAAGGGAGTTGACCAGGCATTATGATTTTTTAAACTGGAACATTTACAGAGGTTGTGTAACATCTCTTATATCCTCCCACCCGAAAATATATATATGGGAGGAAGAAGTTTGACAGTTTCCAGTGTTCTTGGAAGATCCACTGCCATAGAAAGTTTTAAAAAACATAAGTGCTATATTAATTTTTTAAGACTATATTGGATAAACATGGTAACGTCAATGTTTACATTCAGCATAAAGGAAGATATTGTTAGAAATGTGTTATGTAGGCGTGTAGGTCTGTTGGACATCTGTCATATGGCCTGAGACAGGAACTTTTATCCACAGAATAATTTGTCATTGAAAGACCCTGCGTGCCATGCACTGTGCCACCCTCCCAAATGCTTTCAGCAATGTGCAAATATATTGGAGTTCCTAATGGCTGTTACCAGTGGTTTGACTGTTATCGTACCACTACATGTGGTACCAGAGCAGAAAATGTGCCCTGGCATCAAGGGCTCAACTTCACATGAATACAGCAGGTGCAAGTGAGCATATTTGGACCAAGAGACAAAAAAATGAAGCACAACAGATTTACCCAAATATATTAACTCATAACTGGATTGCATTTGCTTTTTGGGAATGTTGTGCTTTGTCTAGTAATGACAGAGTATATATAAGAGGTCTGAAGGTCTGCAAAGCAACCCACATTCCCTGTGACATGTGAGAGACAGGTTATTTCTATCTGAACTTCAATGATTTTCATTTCCTTCATATACGAGGAAGCTAGAAATAGTCCTTTTTTTTTTTGGCATTGGGACCTCTGGAGTGGTGGTGTGGCCTGGGAACTACCTGCCCTTGCCATAGTGGGATGGAATTGAACTCAGGAAGAAGCAGAGGCACCTGGGATCCAAAATCCTAGTCCACACAGTACAGATGGAATAATTCTGGAATACTTGAGCTGGCTGGATGAAAAATATTCTCTACAGGTGAGTTTCTTTATAATTATTTTTAATTTAGCAAGTAGCATGCCTTTTCATTATTTTTCCTCTAGAGAATAGGGGGACTGGATTTGCAGGCATAGTCACTATCAGTGTTGTGAAATAAGATGACTGTAGTTTCTTGCAGTGCTGAAAATCCCTTTGTAGCAACATTCTTCCATTTGTTGAGTGATATGCTGCTCTCAACCTTGGTACATCATGGGACTCCTGCATCAGATGACTCTGATATATCTGAATCCTTGTCCCTCCCAAACTTGTAATTGCACTGAGAACCATGAACCAAAGGTCAGACTGGTAAATCCTGCCTGTGAATTTATTTTTTTATTTTTATTTTTTTTTTGAGCTGTTCATGTGTTGAGAGCATGGAAAATACCTGATTTTCTGGGATAACATTTACATTATTTCATATCCTTAACTAAAGGAAGAAGCAGCCTTTTATTCCTAAAATGAGGCAGAAATAAGACCTCTCTCTGTGATACGCTGCAAACCAGAAAGAACCCTCTGGTGCATCTAGGCTTACTTGTATTTTCCCCAGTCTTCTAGGTTTGTCATGTATAGTCTCTTAATATGTCTCTGCTTTTGCTTGGCAAAGTAATCCTGCATACTGCCAGAGATGACTTTATATTAGACTATATTAGACTACCATCTCTCCTAGTAGCTTCAGTCCAAAATCCACCACCACCCTTCCATAAAAAACCCCAACTTATCCCACCAAACCCTATTTGAATAAAGGGTGGTGTTTTAATGCAGTTGTTATCATTCTGAACATCTTAAATGGACAGTCTTAATGGTTAAGAATTGTTTGTGAGTAATGGTGGCTTTGTTAGGAATTAGTAGACTGTAAAGAACACAGTTGTCTGCTAATATTTTGGGTTTGTTTTCAGTTTCCCCAAGAGTTACCAGGGCTAATATCATATTCACGAGGGAAATGGGCTTTCATTCAAATCCCAAAGAAGCAAACCATCTGGAAAATTCATGATAAAACGGCATATCTTCATAGTCTACATCTCAAACTGCAGAATGGTAAGAGTGAGTAGGTGAACTGATGAAAAAGAACTGAAGAAACAAGGTGAATATGAAGGTTGAGATTGTCACTAGAGTTCTCTGCTTCTATGTTGTTAAATAAAGTTGATTTTCTTGGCAAGCATCATTTTGTCAAGATGTATGACTGTCAGTGATATGTAAACAATGAGAATTTATTACCCTTCAAATCCTGTCTGCAAAGCCCTAAATAAAAAACACATATTGTTCCCCAAAGCCCATTTTGCTACTTCATACCAACACCAGTGGCCAACCTCTGCTGGTATGTCACATGCATATTTCACCATCAACACTTTTGATTCTGGCAAAACAAAACCAAAACCAAACTGGGAATGGAAACTGTGAAACTTGCCTCCATGCAGTGTTGTATGCCTTTTGCAGAGTACATTCACAAATGGTGAACATAGTCCTCTGGTGAGCATAGTCTGCCAGATGCCAGCAGCAGTGGCAATTTATTCTTCCAGAGGTCCCACTCTGCATGTAATAAACAAAATTTCCACTTGCAAGCATTGTCGTGCACTGCTGTGAGGGTTGTTGTAAAGATACTATAACCAGTTTAGAGTAATTTTCCTTCAAATTCAGAGTAATTTTCCTTCAAATTCAGAGTAATTTTTCTTCAAATTTCACAGAGAAAGAACTACCCCAGGTAACTCAATGGTCCATTGACTCTGATGCATTCAAGTATTGATATTGCTGGCTGCTTTACTGCAGATGAATTTTAGCCGTCCAAGACATCCAAATGTTTATAAGTTTGTATTTCTTCCCACACCCTTTTATGGGGAGAATATAATAAAAAAAATCTTGAAATCGACCCACTGTGCATATTCTGTTGTTTCTTCATAAGTAAGCTATTAATATAATTTAAAACAATAAATAAATAAGGTTTAGGATCGCAAGGAAAAGGATATATATTTTCTGAATAAGCATTATACCTCTAACAGAGGCAGGGGTTGTCATAAAAAACAAAAGTGAAGCTAACAGACAGTAGCTTTCTCAAGCAAAATGGTAGAGCTGCTTCTGAAGCCTGCTGAATTGGGGTGTATGATCTTGTCCATCTCAGCACCTGGTTCAGAAGAAATATATGCTATGGTGAATTGACAGGTTTAACACAGGAATTCATTCCTTGATTTTCCTGAGGCAAGTCCCATATTGTTCGCCTCTGCTGCTAGCAATCTCCCTCTCATCAATAACAAGCTCTGGGATAAAGAAATCTTCAGCAGGATGATGGTCTGTGCTCAACATTGCTGGTATTTGTCATTGTGCTAATTAGTCCAGTCCCAAGTATAAGGATTAGTGTCAGTCCCTAGGGCAAAGTGGTGATAAAGCTCTAAGAGAATGTTTAAACTAAATAATGTTGGCAATGTGGATGCTATTAAATAATAGGAGTACATTTGAAATGGTGCTGTATGCGACTTCAATACTAATGCTTGCAATGGCAATAGCTTAGAACATAATCTACGTGTTAAATAAATGTGTAAATTGGATTTAGAAATATTCATGGGGACAGAGGGCTGGAGGAGCCTCTTGGGTATTTGAGTGCAGTTCTCTATTATCACACACCCAGTGTCATATAATCCCTCTCATAAACTTGTGTAATCTTTTTCATATGCTTAAATATGCTTCTTCCAGGATCTAGAGGATGGACTCGAACTATCTTTCATCTCATTTCAAGTGTCTGCTTTGAACAGGGCAGGAATGAAATCTGAATGTCACAGTTGTCTGAGTACCCTAATAACTGTTGTACTTTGGGTGGCTTTTTCTTACTTTCCCTTTCTCATTTCAATTGAACTGTCACTTCTGCATCCCTGGAGACAGGAGAAAATGGAATTTCAGTGTATTAAAAGCTGCAAGTAAGCTACATGTAGTTTTTTACCTATCTTTAGGAAAACCTTCAACAAGATTTTGGGCAACTGGTTGACCAATACAATTTTTTTTTATTTGCACCATGGAGCCAAAAAATGGATCTGAAAAAATGATGTGTATGTATGAACTAGCATTGTCTGGGGTGATGTGCTCAGTTCCTGAGAGTCCAGATAAGCCTAGCTGACTGCTGTTGCAATGAATAATTCACTGTCTCTAAATTTAGCTTTGATCTATGTGATTGTGTTGTGAGCTTGAAACGTACTCACATATATCATGCACAGGAGCTTTAACAGCCCTACCCTTCCCCCTCTCATAAAAACACCCTTCTGACCTCAAGCTCTTTTCCAAGTGCATCACTCTCTCAGCTGTACCAATGTCTTAGAGTGCACATTTCATCAATTTTGGTATCTCAAAGATTTAAAAAAAAAAATAAATCTTTGAGGATTTTTGGATTCTCCTGTAAGATCATGAAGGAATTCCAAGGAAACTGTCTTGTCTGGCTTAGGAAAAAGTTGAAAACGTGATACTGTTTTAATTTTATAGACTGTCCGGTGATTTAACTATAGAAAAGTATAAATATGTTTAAATTTCATTAGATGGTAAATTTGTTTATTTAATGTCAGCATTTATTCTGTGCTTCTTTCCGCTTTCCTGGCATCTAGCAGATGTGGGGGAGGAAGACTTCATCCGCAAAGCGAGGTCAGGTTTGGAGGAAGAAATATCTTTTATTAGACCAGTAATTTTGTTGGAAAAAGCAGATGAGTTTTCAGGCACACGTGCCCTTCAGATTCAAATATAGGTCACAGAAACTACACTGTGGAGAGTAAACTGGCATAAGAATCTCAATGACGTTGTGACTGGAAGCAGAAAAGGTATGTGAGAGTGACAGGACCAGGGGACCATGGGGTGCTATTGGTGCTGGACAGAGGAAGATCAAGTTGCTTTTTGATCAGGAAGGTGCTTAAAATAAACATAAAAAATAAGGTAAAAGTTGCTTAGAAGAAAGGAGGGAAGTCTAGGATCCCACTGCAAACCTGAGTAGAGCTGGAGCTGAGATAAGGAGTGAATGACAGGGAAGAGACAATCCCAGGACAGAGGCACATTGAAATCTAAAATGCAGAAAGGGACAAGCTATGGACACATGGGGGAAAAAAAATGTGCTCCCTAGAGGCTTTTCATGTCGGAACCAGGGAGCTTGAGGCTACCAAGTGTTGGCACTGTGTGTGCTACTGGGGGTCATTTAAACTCCTGTTGTTGGCTACTCTGCTAGTGCCAATGGCAGGGGAGTTTCATCCTCCTGCGAAGGACTGCAATTGTAACAGTTCTCTTAAGAAGGCATAGTATGGAATTTCTGGGTTCATAGTTTGGTTTTATTAAATCTAGATTACTCCACAAAACCTGCTGCATTGGAAACTCATCATTAAAACTATTATATCAAGCAAACAAGATTTAGGCAATGCCATAGTCTAGGTTGTCTCTTCATTATGGTTTTGCTTTCCCGTAACTAAATAGCATTCATAAACAAAGGTACCAATTAATATCAACTGTATTGTATTACTGTGGTGTAAGTATGAAAAATTAAACCAATGTTGCTTAGTTAGTATAAGGAAGAAATAGCTTCCAGTCAAAAAAACCCTGATAAACAGTTGTTTGAAGGCTCCACATACACTTTTGCATATCTTGGAAATGGCTCTGTCCTTCATTTTTTAAGTGGTTTGGTAGTTTCTATTCCAGCACTTGCTGTAGAAGTCTTATTATGTTGTGCAGGAAATACACAGTCCTGAAAACTTTTAAATGAATCCAGTATGTTTTGAAATGATTTGGGATGGCAAAAAATAAGGTTATATTTTTTGGTTATAAGGCTTCTCTACAGAAAGCTGAGATGGTCTCTGTTACAAATCTTAATGGATGTCACGCCTCAAAATCTTAACATTTTCTAAATTCACCCAAGTGTAATTTTAAATTAGACCATCAGACTTGTTTTGAGAGAAAAAGTAGACATAAATGAGCCTGAGTTCTTAAGTGAGACAGAGATGATAGGGCTGAAAATGTTTCTGTAATTTTAATGGACATGAGATTTGTGTACTAGGCAAACTACATTATAATAGAATTTTCATGTGTTTGTCTTAAGAATTTATTCCTTTTACCCATTTGTCTGCATGGGTGTGAAAGTCTGTTAATAATAGACAATATCATAATTAAGATTTTTTTTCCCAGTTTTGACCAATTGAGACAAATGAAACTTTTTCGTGATCAATCAAGTGCAGAAAGACACTGCCTGTGTATTTGTTTCAAGTTGCCAGGTCCCAGAGACCAATCTGTGCTGTAATAGTGTGAACAGCAGGTAGTCTAGGGAAGAGAAAGCATACAGAAAGGATAATTCAACACAGCATGTAAATTTGGGACTGCCTGAAATGGGTTCTCCAAAATCTGCTGCCTTCTGCCCTTCAGAGAATGTTAGTTGCTTTAGTAATAAGAAGACTCTGAATGTCTGATACCAGACTCAGAATATGGACTGAGAATTCCTTTCTTTCTCACCTTTGCCTTGACTCCCGGAAGAACATACATTGCATTCTTGCAGTCGTCAGAAATATTTTGTCTGTTTGATTTGTGGAAATTTTTAATGAATGAGTGGCAGTGGTTTGCTTATCAATCTGTGTAACCATTAAGACTTTTTCAATAAGGCAAGGTTAAAGTGAGCCTTGCTGATGCCTTTTTAAAAAATGATTGCTAGATATAAAATGCCAAATCTAGTTAAAAAAAAAACCCAGCACATCTGTCGGTAAGATCTGAAACATTGCTGCAACAGTCACAGCTCAGAAAGATTGCTAATGAAACAAGCTTGATAAATTTAAGTAGATGTGAGAAGGAAGCTTCTGGAGGCATCATAATTGCTTTTCAAGCAGTTCTGAGTCTTCAGGAGAAAAAAACCAAAACAAAACAGGCAGCATGATATATCTTGTGTGTTGACTTATGATACAGGATATGTTTTAATTAATTGCTCAATAGGGTAACAATGTCAGATGATTTTGATTTGCCTAGGGGGAAACAGCACTGGTCATGTAGGAAATCAGTAATGTATTGAATGTGAGGCAGCCAACGATATCCTGGGCAGCACATCAGTCCTGTTCTGAGGACTCCCACTGCATGAAGTGTGGCCCCACCAATGAAACATATTGTCACATCTTTTCAGTTGCTCAGCAGAGACAAAGTTTCCAGGCTGAGCAGGAAAATGTGTCTTTATCAAGGTAGGTTTCTAAATCAGTTTTGAATCTTTGGCAAGATATATGTCACTTAAATGCAATTAAAATACAGAATAGTGTATAACTCTGTTTTTGTTTATGATGTTTAAAATGTTTCAAACTGGTGTCAGACTGCTGAGTTACCTGGCAGTTGAGTTAGAGTGACTTAATTGTGCACTTGGATTTCTGAATATGAAAAGAGGCATTCACAACTTTTTTATTAGTGCTCTAACTGGTAATGAAAGACAATTGTTTTGTAAAACTATAACAAATTGGAAAAGAACAAGCACATGAGAACATTCGTGTTCACACTGCTACATACAGATGGTAACTACTTTGAGCTGTAAATACTCCTGCACCATAAATCTATGCATAGCATATTACTTATAGGCTGTTCTTAAACAATATATCAGTAAAAATGTTTTGATATATAGGGTTTTTTTCATACAAATATGACTCTGCGTAGAGTTGTAGCAGGAGAATGTTAATGGTTAAAGTGAATGGCAAATAATGTTAGCAAGAGAGAGTACAAATGAGGAAGAACTGTACTGGGAATATGAAAAAAAGTAGATTTAGCTTTAACAGTATGAATATGAAAATACTGGCAAAAGCTCTACTTACTATGGCTTGATGTTGGTTAAGAAATAAAAGTGACCAGGGTTTCCTAATTAGGATGCTAAGATTGGGCTCCTATATCTTTCTGTAGACATTTAAAAAACAGTTTAATGTTGACATTCCCCCATATCCCCCAGAAGGAGGATGAGTTACAGAGTTTTAGATAGACATTAAATTGGTCTCAGTGCCAGATACTTCATGTATCATGTTTGTTTCTTTTTTTTTTTTTTCTTGAAGATTTATTTAAAATGCTGTGTCTATATCCATTCCTTAATCTTCAGAGAGTGATAATGTGAGAGATAATGATATATGAGTGATGAAGCAAACTGATTGTGTATTTGCCTTCAGTTTATATTTTAAATGCCAGTAGTTTGGTTAGTAGCTGCTGATGGTGTTTCATTTCTTAACAGTATACCCAGATGGAATGCACTTAAAATGCATCACAACATAAAAACTTATGTGACTTTTCCTCTTTTTTTATTTTTTTTTCCTTTTGCGTGTGTGAAATTATAATTTTCCAAAGGGAGCTCATAGCAACTTTGAGAAATAGAGTTGTGAAGAGACTGATAGTCTGTTTGGTGAGATATTTGGATTTGTGTAAAATGAATGTTAATATTTAAATTTCACCCTATGGAACATTAAACCTTACAGAGAGATAAGGTTATCACAAGAGCTCATTCTGAAATCACATTATGATTTTAGCAGTCTCCTGATAGCCAGATGAAATTAAACACAGGAGAAAATTTATCATGTTAAAATCAGAAACGAGGACAATCTGTCAAAACTAAATGCATAGATAACTCTTTAAAGTTGGAAGTGGTGTCTAATTCTGTGATTTCATTCCAGTATTATTTGCTACTCATTAGAATGAAGCATGCCATGAACTTTACAAATGCAGCTTCTTTTTCTGCTTAAGTAACATCCATAGTTGAGTCATATTTTCACTGAACATCCAAATCCCTCAAATTCATTGGACTTTTTATGGGATTTTTATTTTTAAGACTTTGGTTTTATATGACTAAGCAGCTATAAAACTAGATTAAAAAATCAGCATTGCAAGTTAGTTGTGACTGATTGGAAACAGTACGTGACATTGGCTTTGTTCCCTGTTTACTGGGTTTCCTACAGAGATTCCAGAAAGTAACTGGTTTGAATTCCTGGAAGACTAAATAGGATTGTGCAGAATATTACAGGACAAATATATGGAAGATATACAAGAACAAAGACTTTTCTTTCCTGAACCTTGAGAGAAAGAAACCTCAATAGCATATTATAATGTTTATGATGGGAATATTTAATTTTGATATAGACATTTATAAATATTTTAAGAAATAGTGTTGATCAATGTGTCTTGGAGTATATATGATGAAAAATCATGGAGTGCAGTTTTGTACTGAATATTTCTGACTAAATTTTTGCAGTCAGTGATATTAGATACTTTTAATGCATAAATTAGCTTATTTCTTGTGGTCAGAGGGTCAGTAAAAGGAAAAACAATTTGGTGTTACACTCTGAATCAGGTATTTTCTTCAAATATTTTGTATCATATTTTGAGCTATGAAAAGATTAGGCTCAAAGTAAGAGATGTGAACAGACATGAATGGAAAATTAAATATCTCCCAAGTATGGGAAATTATTTTCGAATTTTCAGAAATTAGTATTAAATACTTTTTAAAAAAGTGTTAAATATTAAACAAACAAACAAGAAACTAAAAAAAAACAAAAACACAAACAAGACACAAAAAACTCTACAAAAAAAACCTCCAACCAAACAGAAAAAAAAGCACCACAAAACAAAACTGCTTTTCTTCCTTTCCTTTTACTTATTTTTTTATCTAACAGAAAAGTTGCAGTGTTTTGAGGGTTCAGTTTATCATGAATGATCTGGTGTTAAATCAAAGAACTCGTGACTGTAGATGCTCCCCAGTATTGTTTTGGCAGGAGAAATTAATTTGTTCAGTAAACTCTTGAATTTAAAACAGGATATTTATTTCAATAGCAAGCAAGCTATCAAAGCTGGTAACTAAGAAATAAAACACAAACACTTTCCTTTGATAGTCTTCCTATAGCTATATTTTTAGTCTATTAACTGAGGTGTGTAGGATTATTGTTTTTCAAAAATTGTTGTAAATTCCTGCAACATGCATGTATCATGTCTCATAAATTGCCTATGAAGCTATTTATTTAAAGCAACATTGTCATGTTTTTTCTTTAAATGCATTTCTGTACCTGCATTAGACAATATTAAATGTTGTATTTCCAAGGGCTTATTAAATATTCAGTAGTTTTCTTTTTCTGTAGTCAAATGTGTCAAGGGCAAGCCTTCTAAGTCCTGGGATGAAACTCAAATGAACTAACTGATCCTTAAAAGCTGTATTGAATATTCACATTAGAAAATACACATTACACAGTGAGGGGAGTTGAAGGTGGAGATGTTGAGATCCAATGCCAGAACAAGTTGTATCCAAACAGGATACAGACATTTGCTGGGAAAGCATTAAAATGTCGTCAGAGATTTTATAAAAACTGAACAATGAAACAAGATGTAAGGGTGACTGTGACTGCCAGCAATTACCTGTGCATTAACCTTTTCACTGACTGTGAATTATCCATCTTGTAATTCCAAATAATGTGTAGAAATGGCCTGTTTTAAGGTTGTGGGATTGGTGAACAAAGTAAACACCGAATGTGGAGTAGTATGAGTCTGATTTTATGAATATGAATATCATATATGATTGTGGGGATAAATTTCTGACTCTATTGCTATTTTATTTGGGCTATATCTAAGCTGATAAATTTTAGAATGACTCAAGTTGGGTGCTGTCTCCATCACAGGACAGCAACAAGTTGTGTGTTTGGGTTTGTGTTGGAAAGGAAAGTAGGACAGGTAGGTTAGATGTGATCCATAACATCCTCTGAGCAGGTGCCTTTTCCTAGTGTGAAATTCAGGCATGGTCTGTGAGACTGTTGTCAGGTCATTTGCATCCACAATTTTTAAAGTGACCTTTATGTCTCCAAGGCACTTTAGGAGCTTTGTGCAAGGGAAAACATATTAGCCTCACAGAATATAATCCACACTCTGCTCAATTTTCAGCCCAAAAATTGGTTGCCATTTCTGAAATTGCTTTAAACTCTGAGAAACTCAGTTCCCCACTGAATTCAAAATAGGAATCAAGAAGTTTTCTACTTCCATCAAGTTATCTGACAGCATCTGACACTCAGTTTAGATTTATGTGTTTCATTAAAAATCAAGATGATTAATCCACTTACCATGAACATTAGTAGGACTGAGCAACTGAGACTGGGTGGTGATCCCATCAACTAGAGAAGCTGGGTGCTGGAATCTGAACCAGTGTTGTCTGAAATGTGATGCTGACACACAAGAACAAAATTAGGTGCACAATGCTTTCAAAATGTGAGTAGAGGGAATCAACAGCCTACTGAGAGCTTTAAGTACTTAATGAGGACCATTCTGCATGCTGCTTATTATGTACTGAACATTTCGGTAACTTTTAACTGCTATTTTCTGGTAAAATTGGACTGAACTTTTTATTAATTCATTTTGTATTAATTTCAGTTTTAAAAAGGATGGTTTGGTGACTCTGAAGTGCCTATACAACCATTCTCTCAATTAGAAAAGTGTTGTCCGTCAGAGGAAAATAAGAAAAGCTACATGAAGAAAGATAATTACATCTCATCCATTGAAACAAGCAAGAAACAACTATTTAAAAAAAAAAAAGTTGTAAGACATGAGAACAGGATCCTATTATTTGGTTTTTGTTTGAAAAATTTCCTTCAGCTTTTTTTTGGTAAAGAGTTTCAAGCCGTGTGCTTGGGCCACAATCTTCAGTATAAAAAAGGAGATTGATGGAGCTGTTTTGCTGTATACCAAGGCTGAATTTATCTTGCAACTAATAAAACCCCAAGTTTTCAGGAGTTCTCACAATGAAAGGTTGTTAAAGATTCAAACAAAAAATATGTTTCTTGCTGTGACCTTCACAAAATGTTGATCAGGTTAGCTCCTTTTAGACTTTTGTGCTACATTAAAAAAGCCACACAGAAATTTTGTATAGTACCCCAATTATCGTGGACGTTAGCAAGACTGATGAATAGAACTAGGTTTGTCTTGTCCATCAGAGAATCTGAGAGTTTGGATTTGTAACAACTTTGTCTGAAATGTGCTGCTTGCCCACACGAACAAAAATGAATGTGGTTTTAGAGGCTCATTACCTTCAGAATGAGAGAAGATGGAACTAGGATGAAGCAGAAGGAAAGCGTAAAGTGACTTAATTTCTATCATTACAACTGCTTGGGAAAAACATGCTACTGTCTTTCCAATACATTGCTTATTATGCAATATAATATTAAGGAAATATATCTGTTAATGTAAAAAGTAAATCCCAGAGCATTTTTCTTTGGCTGATAAAATGTTCTTTCTTGCATTGGTCGTTGCACTTTCTTCTTGTGTGCTCTCTGAACCCTTTTACTATTTCAGTAACATTGCAGGTCTTCTTGTGTTTGAAGTTTTATCATGCTAGGTGCCGTGAAAGTCTGTCCAGAATGTCATAATACAAGGAGTTTACAATTTAAAACAAAACCCAAGAAGAGATAAGAGGAATGATTGTTTGCTCAAAGTCAGTGCTGTACATACTAGTGTGTGCATGGCAAAACAGGTACATCTCATTGTTTTACATTGTTATGAGTGGAAATTGTGAGATGAGCAAGAAATCTTTCAGATTAATACTTTTATTTTCTTGTCTTTCTTTGAATCTTTGAAGGATATTTGCTTTAGGATAACAGAGTAGGATATTCAGCAGATTTTGGAAATATCTGGATATCTTTTGCTGTTAGGGATAATAAAGCACTTTTGAATGTAGGTGCACAGTTAAAAATTTCAATCTGCTTTGCCAAGTGCTGTGTGCCAGGTGCTCTGTGGCCTTTCATAGTGTCAGTGTTGAGCAAAACAGTAACAAGCAGGTTGCCAGACAATTCTACCTATAGTTAATCCCTTGGTATTTGTAGCTTTTTAAGAAAGGAACTGAACCAGAATGGATTCTCTTTCTGAAATACAGCCCAGAAATAGTGCTAATTATTTACATACTGTTAGATCAGTGCACTCTTAAATGCACAGTTAATCCTTACTATATTTGGTTGTTGGCAAATTTTAGTTTGGCTGGGTTGAATGTAATTTTTTGTTCTTTTCAGACTAAAAATGCTCACAGTTTGAAATCACCAAAGTGTTGTTATTAAAGAGGTTGCCCAGTATTTTATCCATTAAAGGTTCCTTGTTGGTTTCTATTCACAGGTCACAACAGGTAAGACATGGCACCAAGTTATGCCAAAGGAGGTTTAGGTTGGACATTAGGAAAAAATTCAATATCAAAGAGGTTATCAAAGACTGAAACAGTCTGCCCAGGGAAGTGGTTGAATTACTATCCCTGGATGTATTTAAAAGCTGTCTAGATGTGGTGCTCAAGGATATGGTGTAGTAAGGGCCCTGGTAGAGGTAGATAATGACTGGATTTGATTATCTTAAAGATCTTTTCCAAAAAGAGAAAAGATTCCTACCCAGATTGCAAGGTACAGTGCTGACTTAGCTTCAGTTGTCCTTGAGCTCCACAAATTTGTTTGCTTTTCCTTTCCTTCACTGTGTAGCAAGATGCTGGTGGATGCTCTAGGAGCCTTCCAAGGGTTATTCTTAGCCCACTGGTGACTTAGGATTTGATAAATTCTCTATCCATGTTATGGACAGGTTTTACAAAGATCTGCTGAGATGAATTCTTTTCAGATATATAAATCTGGTTGTGTTTGCTGTCTCGAGTCACACACAAGATTGAAGCATTTTTGTTTGTGTCAGGTGCCAGGAATAAATGAGTTATGAACATGCAGCAATTTTGTGGTTAAAGCAAAGGCAGAAAAGCCTGTTCCATAAACACCAGCCAGAGAGTGGAAGACTGTTTGCTTAGCCCATGACTAGAAGTTCAGACTGGATTATAAGTGTTTGGTTCAGTCCCTGACTCAGTCCTTTCTGAAAGATAACTGATTTAGGGTGTTTGCAATTGAGGGGCTTGGTGTAATAACTTTGTTTCATTGAGTGAGGAAAGGAAGCTATAAACAAGCTGCAAATCTCTGATACAGGTAGATGCATGGGGAGTTTTGATGGATAGATCTATCTTGTGAGTGTGAATGTAATAAATTTGCCGGTCTGCATTGCAAATTTAAACTTGTTTCTTGGAATAAAAGCAATTCTCTCTACCACTTGTAGAGACCTCTTGTTGTCCAACTAATGTTCTGTGTTAGAAAAATGCAACCATTCAATATTATACCAGACCAAATGAACTCTTATGGCACATAATGCTACATCTGAGTGCTAATAGTAAATTCAGTGATTGATATGATACTTGAAGTACACAAAATTAGTTTTGCCACAACATTGCAGCCTGGATTAAAATGACATAACATGAATTCTTTTTTATGGTTGCTGTTCTGCTCCCTTGTAACCAGTTTTTTTTAAGGAGTCAAGATTTTGGTGTGGTAACTTACCAGCACCCTACTGCCACATTTTCTCTTGCCTGTGCCACCAGCACCCAGACTGTAAGCTGCCCTTTCCAGTAGAATGTTTATTTTACTAGCAAGTGACAACTTAAAATTATAAAAATCTGAAGTGAAAAGAGTTAGTAATTTGCTGCCATTTTGAAAGAAATATGTTCCTTTCTTGATATTACACAATGGTAAAATTTCAAGCTGCTGGATATGTGAAGAAATGTGTAAGTTCTAAATATTTTCAAAGATCTGTTTAGGCATCTTTTCGTTGCTTTGGGCCAAAACACCTTCAAAAAGAGCTGGAAATCCAGAATAACAAGCACATTTATAATATGTTTAAATCCTTGCTCAGGGAGGGATTTAAACACATCATCTGATCATGTACCATACCATTACTGTTGGAGGGCTAACATGGTGATAATGTATTGTCATTTAAAATAAGTTAATCATGGTAGCAAATGAACAGCTGCCCTCAAAACACCTTTTCACCTGGTGCATTCTACTGGATCTAGAGAGTTTATCTCTCCCTCTGGCTGTTTGCTCAGCGTTAATTTTTATGAGATTCTGATTGGGACATTCCCTTTTTATTAAATGCTTGACTATGATGACTGAGTTGAAGATTAGGCAGTAAATATTTTTAAAGTCCTTAACAAGCTTCTGAGAGGGCTGTCTCCAGGTTTTTTAACTTTGCTTTATTCATGTGCCTCTCTACTGGAACTGAATTTATATTTCCCTATTTGTTCAGATTGTCCTGAATCTGTAACTTTGATACCAAGATTGTGGATCCTAACACTGGCAAGGCTCTGCCGTCACAGTGAGAGAGGTTCTATTAGGTTTAAACTTAGTCTTGCCTAAAAGTATGAGTGGTGAATGACTGTGCACATAACAGGCTGTGCAAACAATGCTACCTTTAACACAGAAGACATTTTCTATCAGTAAATATCCCGTGTTTTTGAATCACTGAAAATCCAAAGGAAACACAGTGTTTGAATCTGTTCCTAAGACTCTCCTGAGGTGCTTTTCAGGCCAGCTTTGAATTCCTGAACCATAATCTCAAAAGACAATTAGGGTCTGGCCCATTTTCTACTATGTGAGAGGTAGACAGCCTTAAATCTTGCTGCCGTTGGTTTATATGGGGGCTGTTTGTAAGGTACCTTGAGAAGTGAATGGAATCAGATTATTTAGCAGAGATTAAAGAAATTGTTGCTGCTTTCTGAATGAGTTACAGCCTGTTACAGTGTCCATTAACAAGATGTTTCGTGCTCAAACACCTGACCTATATGTAAGAGCTGTCTGCTGCTCTCTTCTGACCTAGATGAAAAGTTTTATGCATACGAATTTGTGAAACGTTTGGAGATGAAGTGGTAAAAGATTTATACTGATCACTGACACTGTTAGTATTAATGTGAAGAGCCGTGTAGTTCTGATGTCTCTTTTCCCTCTTTCTGTTTCAGTTCATCGCCTTTGCCTCTTTATTCTTCATTCTAGTTTCAATCACAACCTTTTGCCTGGAAACGCATGAGGCTTTCAATACTATTATAAACAAAACTGAGCAGGTTGTCAATGGGACAGAAGCTGTGCTACAGTATGAGATTGAGACAGATCCTGCCCTGACGTACGTGGAAGGAGTCTGTGTGGTATGGTTTACATTTGAATTTTTAGTACGAGTTATTTTTTCCCCCAACAAACTTGAATTCATCAAAAACCTCTTGAATATCATTGACTTTGTTGCCATCTTGCCCTTTTACCTAGAAGTGGGCCTGAGTGGGCTTTCCTCCAAAGCTGCTAAGGACGTGCTTGGCTTCCTCAGGGTGGTAAGATTCGTGAGGATCCTGCGAATCTTCAAGCTCACCCGGCACTTTGTGGGCCTCAGAGTGCTGGGCCACACTCTGCGAGCCAGCACCAACGAATTTTTGCTGCTGATAATATTCCTGGCACTTGGTGTTTTGATATTTGCTACCATGATCTACTACGCAGAGCGGGTGGGAGCCCAGCCTAATGACCCATCAGCGAGTGAGCACACACAGTTCAAAAATATCCCTATTGGCTTCTGGTGGGCTGTAGTCACCATGACCACCCTGGGGTATGGGGATATGTATCCACGGACTTGGTCAGGCATGCTGGTTGGAGCCCTGTGTGCTCTGGCAGGGGTGCTGACCATAGCCATGCCTGTGCCTGTGATAGTTAACAATTTTGGGATGTACTACTCCCTGGCCATGGCAAAGCAGAAACTGCCAAGGAAGCGAAAGAAGCACATCCCTCCTGCTCCTCAAGCCAGCTCGCCCACATTCTGCAAGACAGACTTGAATATGGCCTGCAATAGCACACAGGGTGACATCTGTCTGGGCAAGGACAACCAGCTGATGGAACACAACAGATCATCAGGTAGGACCCCAGTGGAAATGCATGCCCTCTGAAAACACTTTATAGACCAGTATGTTTGGTAGGGGTCAGAAAGCAGCCAGTCTTTCTGCCAGGAGAAGACGTAGCTCCCACCCTTCTCCCCTCCAGTGTTTGCGTGTGTCAGTCTCATAGAGGACAAAATAGATATAGCGATGTTCCCAAACCTCTATGTAGCTGGTCTATACAGTTTTGCTTGCTCTGTTGAGAATGCTTTTCTGCTGATGATATCAACCTTTTCTTTTGCCTGTTGTTTGTTGCGTCGTATGGATGTTTCTTGTTTTTCTGCATGACTGCGACTATTTGAGCAGCCACCGTGTCCCACCCTGTTGGACTCCATGGTGTTTTGCCTCAGTGTCTGTCTCTTGTGTCAGCTTTGCCTGTGCCACATCGTGGCCTGTTAAGCAAGATCCTACAAAGAAGCAGTCATTTAAAAGGAGCAGGTGCTTTACATCAAAAGCCCAGCACTCAAAGGAAATAAAATAAATTATCTTTCTAGCTTTCTTTCCATTTGGCATTCTGCTTCCCTGGCTAGAAGAACCTCCTTTGTCTGTGTTAGATGAGACATTGCATGATATTTACTATTAATTGAACGATAATAGTATAGCTGATGTAAAGCTTGTCAAGAAAAATGAAAATGACAGCCCCAAGTGAGATCATAGGAATTTAGTGTTGATTTTTATGATTTATATTACTTTACTTGTTAGAGTTCCAAATGATGGATAAGCAGTATTTTGTGCTAATTGCTGTGAAAATGCATATCAAATGACAGCCTCTGCCCCTCCAAGCCACTGCCTCATATTCCATATCTCTTCAAATTAAAGAGTAAATTTTATCTCTCAGAGTGAGGAAATAATTTAAATGAAAACCATTTTTTAAACAGTGAAGATTTTTTTTTGTTTGTTTCTTGAATGCATTTATTTTTAAGCCAAGCACGATCCAATTACAAAGCTCACATACCAGTCATTAGACTACTGTTGGAAAATTGCTGAAGAGTAATAAGAGCAAACCCACCCATGACTGGTGTCGTTCAATAACTGAAATTCAGTCTCTGAACGATGTCTGTCTTTGGTCTGTTGCTCTGTTACTACATAGCATTTATGTTCAAAAGAAGCTTGGTTTCAGTCTCCGAATGAATGCTCCTAGACAAAGTTAACACAGCTTTTTGAACATCCTAAATATATTTAAGAGGACAGAAACCCTTGAAAGGACTCACACTGAAGGTGAAATATAGTTAGTTTTACAGTGCTTTGACTGATACACACTTTCAGATGACGTCTTTAAAGTGTTAGTGATAACAGCTTTTCCATGACATCAGGTCCTACTAAAAGTATTCCAGAATGGAGGAGGCTCAGTGTGATCAGAGCAAGGAGACACTTTTTGGTGTCTGTAGCTTTATTTACAAGGTGTTATAATCCTTGAAGTTAGACAGAAAGCAGATAGGCAAAAAGGAGCCATTTTAAAGTGTTAACTTTCTTTTCAGTAGTGCCACCACTCACATCGTGCACTGTAGCTTTATTTCTGGTAGAGAATGCTATTAGAGTCACTAGGAATTCTGTGGAAAACTTCAAGGCTGAATATAGACTTGAAAATAGCATTACCAGTTCAGAAAAACTCAGGTTTAAATGCAAGGATAAAGCTGAAGTCAATAATATGCCACTACCTGTTATGTGCTGTACTGAGCAGAGATTTTTTTTCTTGAAGTGCGGCCTGACTTTGAAATAGTAGATAATTTAAAAAGAGGGTCCTTTGGGAGTGCAAATCAGGAGAGGTAAGAGTTTCACTGTTTGATGAAATAAGATACAGAGACTAAAGACAGCATTTAATGTTGGGTACTTTTGATGACAAGCAGTGGTGATATGCATGAAATGAAAGCTGAATCTGCTATTAAACAGGTTGTAGTGCCAAATGTTGAAAATTTAACCCTCTGGGGAAGGGGTTGACTTCAAAATATTCTAATCAGCATATTCTAAGCAAAAATGACTAATGTCACTGCTTGTTTAGCAAAAAGGATAGCAGAAAATAGTAAATACTTGTTTGAAATATCCGATACTGACTGTACTTCAAAAAGTAACAGTCCATAATAGGCAACTAACCTTGATTTGATTATTTCTTCTTTCACGTTAATTTAGTGTAACTTCATATGAGATTTGAAAGAAGAGCAGGAAAATCAAAGGATCATTTTTTTTGAATAAAAATATATATACTTCTTCCATTTTGTACTGATTAATGGTGAATTGAAATCTTGTTTTCTTCTAATGATTTACCTTATAACTATTTTGAGTGATGGGAATATCCGGCATTCAGCGTAAGCTCTTTGTGATGTCTCATTTCTTCATTCATTATTGTCTGTAAATGGGCATGGTGCTTTAACCAGTGTTATCAGGTGAAGACAGTGCAGGAAGTGAGCAGCCACTCTCACCTGGTGAAAGGCTCCCTCCCATCAGACGCTCTAGTACAAGAGACAAAAACAGAAGAGGGGGAACATGTTTCCTACTGACAACAGGTGATTACACGTGTGCTACTGATGGAGGGATCAGGAAAGGTATGGACTTCTTTCATTAGATTATAAAAGGTTACTCAGCAATATGCTTGTGAAAAGCAACCTTAGAGTAAAATGATGTGCACAATGGTCTTAGAGGACTGTATTCACAATGTATCTTTTTTCTTTATCACTAGTCACTCTTTCTCCTTTCTTTTTAGAAACACTCATCACTTTTAATCTTCACAAAATGTGCTTGATGTTGGACCCTCATTTCACTTGTGTCTTCATTTGTCTGTTACCTTAATGGAAAAGCCTGTTGTTCATACCTTGATCATTCAACCACTCATCACTCAGTTGCATTTGTCATTCTAAAAGACCAATTAATTATTTAATAATTTTGGTCTACACTTAACACCTTAATAAAAATTGCAGCTGATTAAATTACACTCGAGAAGTTCCATGTCGGAAGTAGGTGTTTATATTCTGAACACCACAAAGGATATCATATGAGATGATGTTTATATTTCATTCAAAGAAAAATTTTAGTTTATTAGGCCACAAAATGTCTCCTCTGTAATACACCACTGATGCTGCAAGGTGACTGTCTACCCTCAACCAGAATTCAACCACAGTAAACAATGTTTGATCTTTCAAGGTGCTAAAAATGCATTTCTAGTTGTTCAGCCTCTTCAAATTGGATTACCCACTGTTCAAGTGGACTAGGTTTCTCAGGCAGAGTTTGCAAAACCTTCTGTCATTATATGCCTCACCCATGTGACTGATAGTGTGTCTATGCCATCAGGCCACCATTGCCTGGGGCTAAAAACATAATTTCAGTCCTGTTATTGTCTTAGGTAAGAATTGCTCTGGTTTCTTGGCAAATTTTATCATTCCAACAGGTTTCATGTTCCTAAGTGCTGATGTACAGGTGTTCACCTCAGAGTTCATCTGTATGTGGCACTGGGCAAACACTTTTGGTTGAGAATTTTTAATTATTTTTTTTTTAATTTGTCTTGGTACAGCAAACATAGCTGTCCCAGCCAGCCATGTATCAGTCTTCTCAACTACTAGGATTATTTAAAATATCTCTAATCGTAAGAGTCCAGTCTTTGGGGAGATCAGGAACATCTGAATTGGGCAGATTGCCTTGGCATCTTGCAAAATAAAGCTCTTGACTTCTTTTATGAGTGTTAGTATAAACATTTGAGTGCTGTTGACTTGGCAGTAACTATAATTAGAACAAATCAGAATAATAAAAAAAAGTTACCCATCAGCTACTAAAGACATATTAATGTAATAATAATACATATTTTGTACTGAGACCATGTGAACATTTTCATTTCAAAATCTAGATTCAAGAGAAAATTGTTCCATAGTTTACTCCATAGAGTAGGGAAGTTAGCTCATAAGTAAAAAACATTTTCAAGTAGCCTGCAAATGACGTACATCACCCATCAATTCCACTAGGGTGGGTTTTTTCCTTTCTTTTAGTATATTTAGTATTTTATCCTTCTTGTTTGGTTGGTTCCTTAGTTGATTCTAGTTTCTGTTTAAAGATAATTTATTCTGAGCTTTTTTGCATTAACACCTTATCTCCATCTCTAAGATGATAAGGATTCAGGGTTGATCTAAATCCCACTAAAATACCCAGAAAGTACCAATTTTGGATCATGCCTTTATTCATCCTGTATATCTAGTTTTCATTTTTTTTTAGGAGTTCCTATTTTCTTCATCATCTTTATCATCTTTCTCTGTCAATTCTTTGCTTTTATCATTAGAAAGGTAGCAGAAAAAATATTTTTATTTTAAATAAATACTCTCCTATTTTTGGTGTAAAAAAGCTACCTGATTTTTTTTTGTTTTGGTTTTGTTGGGTTTTTTTTAATGTAAGTTTTATGTTTACAGGGAAGGATAAATATATACACTAATATTGTGCTTCTCCTTGTTTCACATTTCAAATACAACTCTTTCTAATCTGTGTAAATAGTGATAGAAACTCAGAAACCAGAGGCTATTTTTTAAATACCTACCAGAAGTCTGTGAAGCATTACAGTTTAGCCTGCCCTTGCAATCTGGAGATAACATTGCAGAATGTTTTAGCATACATGATGTTATACATAAATATATTAATTTTAATTAGTGTAGAACCTAAGATATAATTATTCCTGAAGATGCTAATAACGCTCTGTTAACTGCCTATTATATGGAGATCTGGAATTGAAGCCAGTAGCTATTTCAATATGAAAAAAACATGTCTAGTGACATCCCCTGTAATACTTAGCTATATTGCAATTGACATTTTATAGTTTCTGTGGGAAAAGTCTCAGTATTTCATTGTAAGCAATTTATACCTAAGTGTCTTCACCTGACAAATGCTAAGATACATACTTACCTTCAAGGAAATATGTAGTGCCATTGAAACCAATAAGACTTACATTCTGCTTGCAGTCAGTGTATAGATATGTACTTGAGGAGTGAGACCACGTTCAGTTTCATTTGTGTTGTATTTCCTTGCTGATGTCTCCCTCCAGACCAATGGCATGAACTTTTTCTTCTTAAGTAGGTTTATTTCAGGTGCTGTTTAAAATACTTGAGTATAAAGATTATGATGCAATGAATAGCAATGCTTTTCCATCCTTTTACAGCATAGCCTCTACCAGGTGAAAGCAATCTATATGTAGCAAAAAGTAGGCAGCTAGAGCTCATGGTTTATGTGAAGAGAAATGTCTGCAAGTGTAATGTAATGTTCCCTCCAGATTGTGAGGCATTATGTGGTTGCCTCATTTAGTGATTAATTATGTACTACTTGCTTATGTGGATTAATACCATTTCATTTGGAGAAGAAGCACAAATATGGTGTTTTAAATTTGTCAATCAGGAGTCATTTTTAAATATGTCAAACTTAAATATTAGACACAAAGTCTTAAGGCTAATATTTCTGAAGATGGAGCTTCTCTCCCATTTTATCACACAATCTCCTGCAACACTGATTTACACACACTGTATGCAATTTATCTGGATTTTGTTGTATTTACTTTTAAAGATAAATTGTCCTTTATTAGGATTTGGGTTTAGCAAAGGTTATAGACTTCTAACAGTTTTTATATTTGGTCTTAATGGGGTTTTGATTATGCTTAGCCAGATAGCTCACCCAGTAACCCCGTTGTGAACCTTTATCTTGCAATCTCTGCAACCCTGCTGAAACCAGCAGAGTGGCACTGGGTGCAAGATGGGATGTGGAAGAGCAGGTCAGACCTCTTGTGTGATGGTCTGTTTAATTTTCTGGGAAAGAATAGCTTCATTAATTTGTGAATAATTTTATATCTTTTGGTAGTAATGTGTCTCAGAATTGAGTTCTTTTGCAGGTAGATTTCCTCTGAGTCCCAGATAGCTCCTTGGATTTCATTACATTGTATTGTTTGTCTTTGTCAATTTTTTGGCTGAATTCAACTGATGTCTGTGCATTTTCTCATACAAGGCTATGAAAAATCTCGAAGCTTAAACAACATAGCTGGCTTGACAGGCAATGCTCTGCGACTGTCTCCAGTAACATCACCCTACAGCTCACCTTGTCCTCTAAGGCGCTCTCGGTCTCCCATCCCTTCCATCTTGTAAACCAGATGGCATCAATCGGCTCCATAGTATTAATTCAAATACTGTTTACCACATATTGGAAATAAATGTAGCATTAACCATAGGCTCCACAAATAAGGTATAACTCCTGCATGATATAACTGTCAGTAGCAAGAAATGCCACTTGGGTAGCTGAAGATTTTTATCTTGGCTTTTAAAGATTACCTAAGGTAGCGCTTCTACTTTTATCTACTATATTGTTCTACTTTCTTGTGGCAATAAAAGGACAGTTAGTGGATGCCATTGGCCAGTATATTCAATAAATAAACATATTTTCAGGGAGATTTACTTAAATAATGTGCTTCCAACTAATTATCAATCACTCCATTGAACCTCCATTTCTTGTGACTCTAATCCATAATGATGATGTCTGGAATCGTGTCTTGGTTGCACACAATTGTGACTTGGGTCTGCTCATTTGCATGGACCATCGTGTCTCCATCACCTGACAAGCAGTGTTGCCAGTCACGGAGACCACAGAGGGCTCTGGATGTGTGTTCTTGCATTGTACCATCCTGCTGAAATGAAAGCACTGATAAACTGGTCTGCATGTGGGATTGTTTTTATTTGTTTAACCTTTTCCTTTATTTTTTAACAATCTACTTGTTTATAAATGGCTTTATTTTGTGATTAACTTACTTCAGTACTGGATTGCTGTATCAGAGTTCTGAATGTCTCCGGTTGTTTGCACACAGATAACTGCAAAGAGGTTGTCATTACTGGTTACACGCAAGCAGAAGCCAGATCTCTTTCTTAATGGCTTGGGGAAGGCCAAAACATGCAAGAAAGGTAAACGCCATCCAGACTTGCAATTTTAAGCTAGCAAGTGCTGCTTGGTACTGTAGTCATTTCTATACTCCAGGGTTCTTCAACATTTTCAGAGGCTGAGTACCAAGTAAAATTGAGAAGATTACTGGGGATTTTTTGTACCACTGTAAGAGGGTAGTAGGTCTTAAGTTGGGTTTTTGACCAGCCTTATACCTCTGGCTCATGAGCTTCAAAAATTTCTACAGTGAGTGTTTTTTGAGGTGCTTTGTCCTATATGTTGTTTGTCTGTCTGTTTCGCAACCTGTCTACTGTATTCTCCATCTGTCTCCATAAAGCACAGAGATACTGTTAAAATGCCCCATTCTTTTAAGGTTAACTAAGGACATTTTTTTCCTTTTTCTCTCTCTTTTTTTTTTTTTTCATATGGCCTATATTTATGTGTATAGATAGAAATATATATATTTTTCAAGTGAAAGTCAGTATCATATAGATTAAATCATGTGAGCACTCTGAAGATTTTTTGAGTGGCATTTAGTAGCAGCTTTACATTACTAACCGGTTGCCTATTGCATCAATCTTCCTCCTATCAGCTAGCATTCCTTACAGTTTTTAAACTATATCTCCTAATGGCTTTTTCATTCAGTATAAATATCTGTTTATGAAACAAGACAAATGCAATGGCAGATTTGATGTTCTGGGCTGATGAGGGAAATTTACCCTAAACCACAGAGTTTTAGAAATATATGGGGAAGACAGTAACAACCCAAATTTTAAGACATCCTTGAGATTGTTGAATAATCCCTGATTGTCATGTTTTATTTTTTTGTTAGGAAAAGAAATATAACTTATTGTTGACCATGTAACATGTTCTTCTGTATATAGCCTAGCCCAAAAGCATGACCTGCATGTTAGAATTCTTGTACAATAATGTATTTATCAAAGTATACATTTCTGATATTTAGAGATGTACATTGATTTAGTTTTGGTAAAATATTGTCAATAGAGAGATAATTGCAAACAGCTTTTAGCAAAGGAATTAATATAATATCTGGTGCTGCTGTTATATTAACTACAGTGTTGTACAGAATTTATCATGGATTTTTGACTGCTGAAAAAGGGACAATGGAATTTAGCCATACCAAGGACTGTACTGGAAAGAGACTGCTGCTGCTGAATGGGCCCTGATAAACAATTCACACCTTGAGGAGGTCACTGAGACTTTACATGCAAAGTAGAGCTTGTTAAAGAAGATTAAAGACTATTCATAATTACTGCTGCCAGAGGAAGGGGTGACTAGTCACTGTTGATGAGTCATCTGTAAATAAAACGTGTGTGCATGGAATATCAGTTTTTATGTATATCAAAGAAAGCTGAATTCAAGTCATCATTGCTAAGGCTCCATGCAAAGACCCACACCCCTGTGTGTATTATTCCTGGTTCCTGCAGTAAGTTGTGCTGTGGATCATACAAAGACACACACTTAATAATGATAGTGATGTAAGCTACATCTGTCTTGACTTCTGTCATAATAATGGTACATTTTGCAAAGGTCACAAATATGAACAGAGTAGGTTTGCATAAGTCCTTGCTTTCTCAATTTGCCATGACCTATATTTATATGAATTCTAGTGTACATGCTAAGTCTTAAGTTTACTTTTCACTTTGATAACAGAAATGTGACTGCAGACAAACATCACTGACTTTGTTCACAGCACACAGTCTTCTTTCATTGTTACCTCAAGCTATAATTATTATGAGAAATAAATTTCTGGCAGCAAGACTTTTTTTTGTTTTGTTTTGTTTTTCAATTCAGTGTTGCAAACCCAACACCAATAAGTATAAAAGATGTATTAAAATTATATCCTACAAATGTATATTTTGCATAAAGAGATATTCTTTGATCAGTTACTTTCTGTGATTTTTGTGGTAAATGGTTATAGTCTATTCTATGTTTATGAGGCATTGTAGTGCTACGATGTGGTAATTATGTTCTCTCCATCCTAATCAGTGGGAAATTCTCCAGAATCTGTTTTGTCACCCTGGTGTCCCAATTGTAGGGACCTGTCCCAGTTGTGAAACTCTGTATCGTGGAACTTCTGTGAACATGTCAAGGTGCATGCACAATCCTGGTGGAAACCAGTGGAAATGTAATACCTGAATTGGAGAATAAAAGGCAAAAGACCTGGGGAGGAACTTGGAACATATCTTCTGAAGTGGCTCATGCGCTTTCTTTAGCTGTATCGGTCCCCTGTCTACCACTGTCCATCCCAATTCTCAAAACAGTTTTCTGAGGTACATGAGGATCTAATTCAAGAAGGAGCATGAGCTGGCTTCTGAAAGCATTTTTGAAAGTTGTAATTTGGCTAGATATTATTAGACTCAAGGCAGTTCTATTTCATCCTGGTGCAAAGCTGACCTAAAAAAGAGGCGATAAATGGTTGCCTAAAACTCTTAATCCAATACTGTATTGGGGCAGCCAGTGAAATCCATGAATACATAAGCAGAGGGTTTCAGAAGGGTGAGGAAACTAGCACAGCTGTACAGATTGTCAGAGTTTTACCTCAGTATTTGGAAAAGGTGCTGGAATGAAGAAAGATTCCAGAAAACAGGATCAAAAGGTGTTCAAGTTTTGAAAAATGTGTGACACATCATGAAAACTGAATGTGCTGCATTTTCCCAAAGGTTAAACCTTGTCTGTACTGTGACCTGTGAGCAATATGCAATGAAGAAGTGTACTGGTTAGCTAGGGCAAAGCTCACAGCCATCACCAGTCACACAGGTCTCATGTCTGCCCCCAAACACCCAGATAGAGTGTCTGGCTTTCCTCAGTGCTACACGAAGACAATGAAGAGCCCTAGATAGGATGCAGACAAGGTGATACATGGTGTTAGGCAAGACTGTTGGGCCACTGGACCACTGATGGTCATGTGGTGCAAGACACCTTCTGCTGTCTTTGGATGGTAAGGAGCTTAAGCCTGGATGGACCTCCGCTGACACAGGACCCAGAGTCCAGAATATCCTGACTGCAGCTACTTAATTTTCTGCTAGAGAACCAAGCCCATGTTAAATGCTTCCTTTAAAAAGATGCCTAGAGGACAAGCTTATGGTGATACCATTAACTGTTCATGTGTCTTGTGACTACAATCCAAATCTGGGTGTTCTAAGAGGAAGAACTGGTTTAAAGGGGTGAAAGTGCATTTTCTTGGAGGGGATGGGGCGGGTAGGCCACCAAGGTTTCACGTCCTCAGACTAAGCAAGACTTTGAACCTAGACTCCATTCTTCAAGGTAAGGTACTTAGTTCTTCTGTGTCAGATGCTATGTAAAAGATGGACAGCACATTTACATTCACTTCCTCTTTTGGGCATCCTTTCAACATAAATCAGTACAATGATCTTTTGTAAAGATTTAAATTATTTAAGCATTATATAAGTAAAAGTTGGAGAGATAGAAGTCAAAACTAGGTAAGAGTTAAATGAGCAATGAGTTTAATAACATTGCATCTATTAAGACAATTCACCAAAGTCTGTTGTTAAAGTCATAAAGTCAAAAATTATCATCTTTTTGAAAAATAAACTAGTGCAACAGCTGGGTTGATGCAGAGACAAAAAGCTGTGACGTACTGTGGAGATGAGCAGATCATGGTACCTTTGGACTTTGAACTCAGTTACTGTTGGGCCTCATTCAACACTGAGAAAACTGTTCCAGCAAATTTGAGACGCTGTTACGGGAGTTCTAGGTGAGTACGGTAAACTGGTGCCAGAATTGCTAAGCAGCATGCAGCTAATGATAATTTAATACTGTGTGGCAGAGAGCTTTTTCATGTGTGAAACAATTATTGCTCCTAAAGGTTCTTTTACAAAAGGTCTGGATTTAATTAAAACTGTTAGAAGAGAAGGGAATTTAAAGAAACCTCTGTTCTGATGGGTTACTGAAAATTAGAGGGGGAAGGGACCAATCTGATGTGACCAAACTTGCCAGAGTATTTAATGTGAAGATAGGAATTTTAGAAGTAATGAATGAATGAATTAACTATATGAAAGAGGAGGGCATTCTATCATCAGAATATATCATGCAGAAGTTAGATAAAGGAAATTGGAATGGAAAACTGCTACTAGAAAGAGAAAATGAATATATTAATATGCTGTATTACAAGCAGTGGCATGAATGATTCTATAATAGAGCCTTTGAATACCAACTGGGTGAGAAGAAATTACCAAAAAGGCAAAGGTTTCTATCAAGTTAAAATTATCAGAAATATTAATATTTTTATAATACATTATTTTAAACTTGAAAATACTTATTTATTTAATTTCAAAAGAGACGAGTAATTTTAACAGGATAATTTTTAAAGCTCATAAGCAAAAACTGGAATGTTAGTGCTGGGTACCTAGCTGGCATGCTATTACAAGCATTTCTCTCCTGCTTAATTGAATATCCCTAGGATGTTGAAGTTGCAGAGGTGTCTGATTCCTGGCCCCAGAGATGGGCATCTGTGACATCTGAATCCCTGTGGAAGCACCCCGAGCCCTGGTCTATGTGCAGTTTCTCATTGCCTTCTGGCAAAATATGTGTGCTTCTCCCAGCCCCTGCAACCTCCTCCCCAAAACTCAGCCTTCTGTTGCTTCCATTTTTTTTCACATGAGCATGTTGATGAACAGCTGACAGATTTCAGATTTGTACTTTCACAGCTTCGTATTCACAGATGGCAATATTCTAGCATATTGAAAAAAAAAGAGAGAGAGAAAGAGAGAGAGCAAGCAAGCAAGCAAGCAAGCAAGAAATTGGAGGTGGACATTTTTTGAAAATTTAGCACCAAGATGTTATGCTTTTCATTTACCATCTCCTGTATTATTTTCAGATGGAAGACTGGAGATCAGTTTAAAACCAGGGCCACAGATAGGCTATCCTGAAACTTACTATGACATGAAGCTCTCATTTTTCTCCCCAAATGGGATTTGGAAATGAGATGCTAGGACAAGTCAGAGAGTACTATTTTAAGTTAAATGTTTTCTTTGTGGAATGGTTGTGACTCTTATAGGACTGTAAACGTGAATTGTAATAGGAAGAAAGAGAGACTTTGGGAAATGCTGAGGATGTAATAGATGGCTATAATCCATCTTTGTCTTGCAGAATGATACAGGCACCCTTTTTTAAAGCACAGAAAACAAAGGGGTTTGTGCTGGACTTCTCATAGCAACTTTAGACTGGCATTAGATAATGAACTGCAAAAAGAAGAAAGTGAAATTTGTTTCCCTTGACCTTAAGACAGCTTATTTGCAAAAGCAGCAGGATCAGACTTATTTAAGAATCTTGGCCTTTGCTGTGAAACAATGGAAAACTCTGTCAATCTGAAGTATAGTAAACCATAGCCACGTTATCCTATTAGGCTGATGCTAAATATAGAATGGATTTTCAGTTTCTTACAGGGATTTCCTTGCTTTGTGACTAAATGCAGCACCAGGGCTTTATGAAAATGTTTTCTTCTTTCCTATGGATGTTGTTGGTAAATGCAGACTCTGAAAGTCTTAAAACTATGCCATTGTTTAATCGTACATTTTGCCAGCATGAAAAATTAGGTTTCTTCTGAACTGGAACAGTGGAAAGGTGGGTAGAGGGAGTGCTGAAGGACATGGTTCTCTGGAACTCTTATGGAATCTGCTGCATGTAACTGCAACCACACAGAAATATAAATACACAGCTTTCCCTATATCAGTATCTTGACACTGACTGTAACTTTTTCAGTTCTGAAACTCCTCTTCTTAGCTTGGTTGGAAATCACAGCAACAAAATTCATTTAGTTACTGCTGTTTATAACCTCTACTCAACCCTTGATAAGTTTGCTTTAGATCTGTGAATAATGGAGCAATTATAGAGCTTAACTGCACTAGGAATGAACTCGGAGAAGAACATAGGCATGCACTTAACAGGTCCATCTGTAATTATTGAAGAGTTTTCTCAGTACAGGACATTAACTGAACAAGTTCTCAGTGTGAAATGGCCTCACTGATATAAATGACAAAACTGTCCTTGGCTTACTTAATTAAGACTAGGTCTTGGGAAGCAACTGGTTTATGTAATAGACATTTCCAGGACATTTATCATCAACATTTTAGTATTCAAACATATTTCAGCTGAAATGAGAATAAGAATAATATTGTAATAATATGATTTATCATGGTGGTTACTGATTCTGGTTTGCGTACAAACAGCCATGAGGATATGAAGCCACAGGTTTTATCTGTGCCCTGTTCCCCTTTTCTCCATCCTCCAGTGGCTGCTGCAGCCACAGCAGAACAGCCCTTGCAAATGCCCAGGGCATCATGCTGCAGCTGGAAGGTCCACCATGCCCCCGCTCCCTGGTGCAGGGGTGAGGAGGAGAAGGCCACTGTCATTTCTATAGCTAACTCACTAGCAGGGTGTGCAGCAACACCTTTGTCCCTTAGAGGCCCGGTGTCAACTCCAAGCAAACACTTGTTTGTTGAGTTTCTCCAGAGCTGAAGAAGGTGGATCAGTCATGTCTAGAAACTGATTTTACCTGTATCTTTGATACCTCTTTCAACACGACTCAAACTGATGTCTGCAAATGCCTATTGACAGAAAAAGTAGCCAGATTGTCTCCCTCCTGGCATGAGAGCAGATGCTCAGTGCTGAGGCAATGTGCCCCTGCTCCAGTGCTTGCAGTTCTGGTGCTTTGCCTGCTCTCACGAAAGTGCAATGACAAGGCTACTTCATAAACATTTCTACTCCGCTGCCCCAGAAATAGTTTCTTTTTCAGCACTTGCATTTTTTCTTCTCAGAAGAGGAAGAGAACATGCAATCAGAGCTTGCCCAGGAGGTGGCTTATGCTCAGGTATATATGGGCAGGACCGACACGTCCCCACACTGACTCCCAAGCTCTCTCCAATCTCTTTTTTTTGGGGGGGGGGTTGGGGTTTTTTTTTGTTTTGGTTAGGTTTTTTTCTGCTGTTGCAAGAAATATATCTCTGACTGGAACCATTATATCATGTGAGCTCTGGGTGTGCTTCAAAAACACTTCTTGTAAGAGCATTTGGCTATCTGAGAAGCTTTAAGTTAATGTTACGTTTTTTCCTTTGGCATTCTCCTGAACCCACTATGTAGATTATTACCTTGTTTCCTTTGCACATGCATTTACTGCTGTCTTCCTTCTGCAGCCTTCCCAGCTTCAACTCTGCTCATCCTGTATTCAGAACCTATTCACATGTGTCACTTGCCAGTGTCTTCATTACAGTGCTGCTGTATCCCACATGAGAGCTGCTGGGAAGGGGAAAGGTAAGTGATGTTGAACCTTAATCACAAGGGTAGAAAACAGGACTGAGTTTCCTTGTGAAGTTGTCTAAAACTTCTTGGGGATGTCACTTTATGTAGTTGGGTCCCGCCCAGCCTGGATCAAGTTTGCAGTTCTCTGCAGCTCCTTTTGTATAGACTCTGCAGTTGGAAAATTAAATTTTGGAACCACAAAGTGCTGTCTAAAAGCAGCACAGCTGTCAATGAAGAGCAGTTTGCAACTGGAATGTGGCCAGTGCTGGGGACACTGCAGAGGGACATGCCAAAAAATAGAGATGATTGTTTAGAAACCAAATTCAGAAATTAGATTTTTCAACTACTTATTCACTGAACTTTTGGTTTACCAATCAATATAATAGGACTGAGCAGAATGATTGGCGTGCTGAATATGTCATGATTTATCAAAAATAATGTCAAATACTGACATGATTCTTTCTGCCTTTTTTTAAGACTTATTGTAATACCAAATTTCATTCAGACTTGAAGATAAATACAATGAAAATAGGTGCATTAGCTAAATTGATGTCACAGCATAAACATCCTTCAAGGCTAAATACAAGATTTTACTTTAAGTAAAGTGTTTGTATTCTAGTCCCAGATAGAAGTTGTTCATTAAGTTTTATTCATAGTCCTCAGTAGCCTTCATACAGTGCTTAACATCTAAACTTCTACTGCCCTTATTGCCAAGAAGCCCATTTCTCTTACATGTATTTGAATCTTTTTGGAATTTTGGGATGATTGAAATTGTGCATTGAACTCTTATCATAGTCTGCACAGAACCAGGTTTCACTCAAATTAAACTGAGGTGCCAACAAGGTTCAATTACAGAAGTGTTTACATCTATATATATAAAGAATTTTTTTCACCATGTTAAACAAACCAATGCTTAATTCCTCCAGGCAGCAAGTTTTTGCCTTTTCTGTATCACCAATATGGGCTCTTTCACTTGACTTGGCTTGTATTTTGGCACATGTGACAAACGTTAGATTTTCCATAATGCCACAGTTCATCTGAGGTCAATCTAAAATATCTCTGATTTCCCTCCGAAATGTTTCAATCCCTGAATGACCCTCACACAGCCTTTTAAATGCATTTTTTCTGTAAACATTTAGAAATGATGCACCATTCTATTTCTAGAAAATAAAAATAAAACCAATTCCAGTACTGAGAGCTCTGCCTCTCACAGATGCAAGGAGCTGAGACCATCCCCAAGGTAGCATTTAATGGGGGTGCTTATTGCTTTAATTTCCTTCTGCCAGGCTTCATCCTTAGCTGCATTCACTTTTTTTTCTGATCTCTGTCACACCTTTCATCAGACAGAACAGAGAGAATCTTGTACTGGTCCTTGTTTGCTGCACTTGAAGTGTGTGTGACCATGGATCAGGGAACATAATGCAGCTAGATTTCCTCCAGTATCTGATATAATTTTTAGAGCCTCTTACTATCACTTCCTGTGTTATCATCATTGTCTTCTGCTGTCATAAAATTTCAGGACTCCAGCTTCTTGAGCTCTTGCTTCATTTTTCATCTCAAGTCCACCAAAAATCTCTGTCTAGTAATTGCTCTTAAGCTGATGATCTGAGCAAGAAGATCAGTCCCAAAAACCTCAGTTCTCTCTTTAGAGTCTTTGACATCCTTCCTGACATGGGCAACACCCACTTACTGAAGGTAACAGAAATGTTAATCTTTTAGGGCCATTTTAGCCCCTACATTTTTCCACTAAGGATTTTGTGTTTGTTCACAGCACTCCTGACCCTATGTTGTTCATTAGTTACTCACAGCCAAGGTATTTTTAAGTTCTCTGCTTCATCCTTTACCTTGAAATTTTGACATGTCCATCCTTCAACTAGCTCTGACTTGAGGCAAACTGGTTCTGAGATGGAATATGTAAGTCCTTTAAACAGTACATGTTTCTGCCAGAAATGCTTGGTCATAATTGCAGACCACCCAGTTGAATGTCAGGTCTAATATCTAAAAATATGTAATATCTTCATTCTGAGAAATGATCCTTTTCCATCAGAGTAGTTACCTACACTTGAATGAATGCAGTTATGCAAGACCCATTGATTTTAGATGCACTTAAAACATTAAACGAGTGTCTTGGTCAGTCACCATTATGATAAAAATCTAGATTACAAAATAATGCTCTCTGAAGAGATAAAGATTTTATAAGGTATTTCTGTGACATTGCTTAAAGATTGCTTCCTTTTCTAATTCTTCAATATGGTGACTCAGCTCCTCTGATCATTCACAAAAATCTACTGGAAATATTTAATGAGTTCAGGAAAATTCTGGCAGTTCCAAACTGAATCTCTTTCAAGGGTGACTGTCACTTCTGCTTACTAACAATCAGACAGAAAAAAAAAAAAAAGAAAAGAAAAAGAAAAAAAGCACCAAACATATATTAACCTGTAAATAGCAGAAGTGTTTAATAGTGTTTAATAGTGAGACTGCATGTCTTTGGGTTATTCATTAACATAATCATTTGTACTGCTTTGTCCTACAAGATATTTCTTTTTTTCCTTTATACATGAACTATAAAGCATATAGCTCTGGATGTCCCATACTCCTTTCTAGTCTCACCTTTATCTCAGTGGGCAAAAGGACTCAAGTACTCACCTGACTTAGCTCCTCCACCATTCACTTAAATCCAACATCCAGGGCCACCCAGACACTCTGTCACCTCAAGGGGTCTAATTTTCCAGTACCAGGAGTAAATCTTCACAGCTGCATGCACAGCTGCCTTGGGCATGGCAGCTGCTTTCCCTGTCTTGGGTGGATCAGCAGCTAGGAGATTGCTTCCCCAGATTTGTAACGATGGTTTCATGTGCTCTGGTTTGGGACAGGGGGTAGAGTTGTCGGATCTTGAGAACAATGGAAAGTGTGCTTGTGGAAGTGGGTGACCCAAGTCCTTGAGCCCCTATGCCCTCAGTCTTCCTAGAACTTCCTTGTCCCCAGCTTATGCTTTCTAAAGCAAGGCCTTGCAACCTCCATATACTTTCATCTTAAACCCTTGTTATGGGTGTAGCACAGAGAACAGCTGATAAGGTAATATTTTAGAAACCACATTAATAAAATATTTATAAACTACAATATAATTCCTTAGGATATCATAGAGCTATTTCACACAAATGGAGCATTGGTAAATTTTTAAAACACTCAGCCCACTCTGAACTACAAATTTAATAGGAACACCTGAGTGACAGCTGGCTTTCATGAACAGAAATTCAGCTCACTGAGAAGGAGTGATCAGCAGGCTGACCTATTTTGGGGAATGGCTGGCTGGCACAAGGGATTCACAGACATGGAAAGCATGTAACTTGCACACTGGCATAAGGGAAACTCATAGGGTCTCAGGCTTGCTGCTGTGATCACTGATCCATCTCCTTTCTCATAAACTTCATTTTTAAAGCAGCTAGGAGCTGCTACAGTGCTTTCTCCACTTTGTACAGTGCCCTTCTGAATTAAACCCTGTTTGTGGGATACAAACTCTTAAAATTTACTGGTTTTCCAGCATTTATCAAATATCGTTGACCAAGACCTGCTTTCCTATATATCCTTCTCAATTCACTGTAGTAAATACATTATCGTTTTATTGATAGTATTTTCTCTTTCTTTCCTCCCTTCTCAATTTGACTTCCTTTCTGTTCATGATGCCTTGCCTGAGGTTAGATTTTGGCTTAAGTTATGCAGGCTAGGACTTGGTTCTGGGAGTCATCTGTCTTGCAGGCAGATACAACCTGGCTGCCCTTTGGCAAACTCAACTATGCAGAAAGTGATACAAGTGCCTTGTTTGCAGGATCAGGCTCTTAGGATGCAAACTGCTGTTCTCTTCTCCCGTATATTTCTGGGACTTGCAGCACATTTTGTGACACCTGGAGATAGACTGTGGAGATGGGAACACAGGTCTTTGGAAGGGTAGATGTGGCCTGATGCACAGGAAGTTTGCAAGTCAGAGTACTTGAATTGTCTTCCCAGGATTTCTACTGACTTGCTGGGAGATGTTAGGCACAGCCTCATCCACGGTTCTTATAGCTGCATTAATATTGTAATATCCGCTGAGGTCTTTATTAAAGTGAGTTTTATGAATGTCAGAATGATGATTATTTGGCTCAGCTTCATTCTTCTGAAATGCTTACTCACATGAAAGATTTTTTTTCCCTTTCAGAGGTTTGAAAGATAATTTGGGTAGATTGTTCCTTTCAAGTAAAGCAATCTCACATTTGCCATGGTTGGGTGTGAAGTTGTTTGGTAGTTAGCATTGCATTACTAGCGTGCCATTCATATTCTCAAAGAACTTCAAAAGGGATGCTTTGATGTACTTATGGACTTCTTCCAGCTGGTATATAGCACATAGAGTCTGTGCCTTTGTAGCAAATCATAACTTTACTTGTGGGATTTTTACTGCCTGCCTGAGAAAGCATTCTAAGGGCTGCATTTTAAACAACATTCAGGAGTTGGATAACCAGATGACAGTCATAAATGGAATGTTTACATTGGCAGCAAAATACCCTGTACTCCTGGAAGGAGCTAACTATTTCTGAAATATACATTTCCCCATAGATGCTTAGATTTCTGCAAAGGGAAATGACAGCATGTGGCATCTGAGTTGCTTCTGGTTTCATTTTCCCCTGTTTCTTAGCTTCCCAAAGGGGCTTGTTGAAATCCCAGTGATCGGCATGTGGATCTGAGCTTAATATCCCAGTGGCTCTGGTATTAGCCTGATGTAGTGTAGCAGTTGCTATGTCCCCATGGGATGGTGCTCTGCCATCTGCAAGAGGGATGGAGGCAAGGTACTAATGATGTTCTGCATCTCTCCTGGGGTTGTATATGGAGCGATCAGATTTGGGACACTGTGTCTTCACTGCAGCACTCCTCACCTGTGGATTTTCCCCAGTGTCTTATGGCCGTTGAGTAACCTCACATGTGGGCAACACCTGCTTGGCTTGTTGCTCCATCAATCCTGCACTGCAGCTAGGCAGAGGGTACCAGTGCTGCAGCTAAGCATGCAGGTGATATTAGGTCACAGGACTTGTAGCTAATTGATAGACTTTAATCTTTATTTTGAATCTGGGCCCAGAATATATATAAAACATCCTGACATGCTGGGATCAAGACCAAAGCTGATAACTGCCAAGTTACTGATGCTTTCTTGATCACAGAGTAAAGGCTTGTTTCATGGACATTTCCTGATGGCTGAGCTGGGATTGGGAAATTGTGAAGAAACTGAGGACCATCGCTATCCTGGCCATCACATACTGTAATGGTAAAAGCTATTGTTTTGACTGGCTCAAATACATCAAAAGAAACCCTGTATCAGACGAAGCTAAATAAAAACCCTGTCAAAATGGAATGTTCCACATGGTCCAGACTTCTACCTCTGGGGCAAAGCTGAGAAGTTAAACAGTGTGTGACTGATTTTTAAGTCTGTGCCTTAATGCACTATGAGTCTGTTGCTCAAATGCTATGGTGATGAACATGTTATAAGAGCTGACACAGAACAGCATGAGTATGAAAAAATTCAGACATCATGTTGAATTTGCGATTCAGAATGAAGTGCATTAATAATAAATTGAACACATGTATTATATATGGAGTTCCTATTGAAACATTTCTTTAGGGCAGATGAATTTTAGTGCCATAGTAGAATGATAATAGTTTTAGAAGAAATGTAGATTACTGTCATTTCTCTTCCAAATTGTGTTGAGCAATAATTATGAAAGATGACAGAGCTTACACGGGTTATACCACAGGAAACAGGAAAACTAGTGCTAAACTCTGCATTCCCACCTCTGGTTACAGAGTGGGATTTTACCAAACTCTTTGGTGAGGGAAGAATAAAAAAAAATATTCTGCAGGTTACAGGTCCAAAAATCATAAAAAAAAAACCCTCAAACAAACTAAAAAAGAAAGTTTGCTGAAGTTTTACAGAATTTAGCAGGAGAAAGCACTAAACTTACAGGTGGGAGAAATCCTCAACATCAACATTTCTTGGCTCTGCCTCAGTCCTGTTTATCCAACTACAGTGAAACTGTTCCAGCTCCTGTGTTCTGCCAAGGAGCTAAGCCTTCTTGTCAGGATGGTAAGAAATGGTGGTATTGGCCTCATGATTAATTTTCTTCAGTGTTTCAAACAAAAATGTAGGCACTGGTGGAGGCAACAGCATGCTGACCCAGGAGCAGGGGATGTAAAGAAGTCACATAAAATTACTAAATGTGAAATAGAGAAAAGACTAACCTCCTATGGACACTACAAAGATTTTATTTTTTTTTGATTGAGACCTAGTCAGCAGTTAGTGGAGCCAGTAAAAGATTCAGTTCTCTCCATAGGAAACTGAGGGCATGATTCAGATGTAATTTACAATGCCTTTGAGGAGTCTAGACATCTTCATGGGGCTTGTCTCCTATAGTGGCTGCTGGAGGCAAGGCAGATATCCAAGGGCATCTCAGAAGTCACCAGAAGGCTAGGTTGAAGTAGTTAAATCCATCTGAAAAGGTGGCCTGCAGCCTAGGCTCCACTGACTGTCTTGTCTTTACAGGCTATATTGGGAGATAATGCATCCATCTGACATGTAGACACCTGCATTTATGTGCCTGGAGCTGAATCATGACAGAAAAGCTTGACTAAGAAGGGGAAAGGATTTATCCTTACACAAGAGGCTGTCTACAACCTAAAAGATACACCAGAACTTGCAGTGTTAATAGAAAAAAAAAATGCCAGAGAGCTGGAGGTGCAGTGTGCTATCAGTGCTATCAGGGTAGAGCTGGGGGCAGAGCGTGTGGGGCAGGCAGTACTCTGGGTCCATGGGGGCATCTGGGGCACCAGAACACCAAGAAGCCTCAAGTCATGGAGTTACTGGTTTTAATCAAGCTTCTGACTCCTCAGCTGGAAGGAGTCAGACTCCTCATGACTCTTGATGATTCTCAGGCTTAACCATCCTCACTTCCAGCTAATTAGGCTGTTTTATTACATATGGCAATGGGCTGTGGGCAGAGTATGGACAGATAGAGTGCCTTAGGTGTGAAGTGTGGATTTCCAGCCAAGGAGTGGTAAATTGTGGCATTATTAACTCTGTTTTTCAGGTCTGGCTAAGCAGATCTCAACCTTTCAGGAAGCCTGGGTCAGCCTTGAGCTGTTCAGTTAGCCCAGGTAACAGGCTTTAATTTTCTGTATCTGTTAAAAGAGATCCTGGTCTCCTCTGTATATAGGTTTAAGGTGTCATGAGGCAAACATTTATGAAAAATTCAGGGGATAAAAAGAGCAAACACCAGTCAGTGCTAGGTCAAATGCACGTTTACAAAAAATCCTGCAAAAAATTGGTGAGTTACTACCTTGTGAGAGCACTGCCAGGAGACCTCAGTTTCACTATCTTCCAGATACTAGTATGGGGACACTTTAGATAATAGCATACATTCTGTAGGTTTTTGATTTAGGAAGCTATAAAATAATGTTATTTTGAATTTCTTTACAAATGAAAGAACTTGAACTTAAAACTGAGCTTCTTAGTAGATCTATAGTTTATATTTTCACAGCAAGACTATTGGGACCACTTAAGCAAAGTAACAGAAAATCTTTTTTTTTCATGTCTAGATGGGGAGCCCTCACTCATCTGGGTGCCATTATGCAGAAGACAGACTGTAATGATACACAGTCCATGTTAAAATTTTATGTTATGGAGGAGTGTTATGCATTATTTCATTGGCAAGTCACAACAAGCCAGCGGGTTTCAAAAGAAAACTTATGTTGTCTGGTTGAAAATGAATTAGCTGAAATTTGCAAAGCTTTTATCTTCCAAGATGGAATAGTAACTATAAAACAAACCCAACAAAAATAGACTTAAACTTATGAAAAACACAAGTTTTAAATTTTAGTTTATTTTATATTTTCCATCAACCTTCTCTGTCCAGTGAAAATCCAATTGGAAGAATTTGTTCTTTTGCACAGAACTCCAATGGTGTGCCCAGTTTTCAATTAGGTATTTTATCCACAACTGGGAGTTGTTTCAGCATGGATAGTAGCCAAGCCACAGACTGTCTGGGCTAAGGTTGTAGCATGAAGCACTCATGAGATGTGAGAAAAACAGGTATGTGAAGGTCACTGATACACCAAATGTTCTGGTCAGAGGGCTGTTCTCTGCTTGGGGTCTGCAGGGCTCCCTTCTCACAATCTCCTCCTTATTGTAGAGACAACAATGGACAAAGATATTCTCTTGTACTTCTGTACTTCTACTCTCTTTTGCATAGCCTCTTTTGCATAGCATACATTAATGCTTATCTGTTATTCAGATGCTGACCTTTTTGCCAGCTCTGCTGAACACTTACATAAGCTGCAGCAATATACCTGGAAGAGGAAATCCCAAGCTTGATGGGGTGAAGAGACTTTCATGAGAGCTGAAAAGAAGGTGAGGATGAATTTGGGCAGGTTTCTTGTATATCTTATATTTAACATACTGAAAATACCCTATGTTTGAGAATGTAAGAAGTCGAGTGTAAATTGTCTACAAAGTAGGTCTTCCCTTTCGTTACTCTTCAAGAATTCATGACACTTAGAGGTTCCAGCAGAAACATCTATGACAAGACAGAATATGACAGATTGTTTCTGCAGCTTACCGAATTTCAAGTCATGCTGTGAAATGATGCCTCTGCATTTTAAACCTATGTCAGACATGGGCAGATTTCTCATGGCTGAGTTATGGTTCTTGAAACATGACATTGTTGTTCTTCAGTATGACAGAGAGAGTTTGCAATTCTTATTTTGAACTTTGTAACCCAAAATTTTCTGTTACTTTTCATCTCTCACTGTATAACCCAAAATTTTGCATTACTTTTCATCTCTCACTGTAAAAATGTTACAGTCAAGCATTCATTTCACCTGATCCCTCAATCCCTTAGTAAGTTTTGTTTAGCCTGGATCTAAAACAAAAATAATATGAATATATAGATAATAATTGTGTTCACACAGCAATGAGGTTCAACTCACTACAGCCAGCTAGAGTCCCTGTATTTTCAGTGGCCTTTTGACTTACATTTCATTGCTATCTACTAGAGGAATTGATTCCCACTATTGAAGAACATCATTGTATTCAATTTCATCAAAATTTAACTAAAACTAACTTTCCAAAGGCCATAAATAAATTCCTTTCAAAAAAACCCAAAGCAAGTAAAAACACTTGCAATAAAGTAAAACAATCAATAAAAATTAATTGAATAATACTAAAAGAATAAGAAAGTTCAATGTCTAGCCTCCTTATCAAGACTTTCCTTAGAGGCAATAGAGATTCACACCTCCTGCAGGCAACTCATGCCATCCCTAGGGTAAGATCCTAAGCTGAACAGGATGACCTGCTTTTAGATGTCATTTTATTGAATATAGAGAGCAGAAATGAAAACCTTAGACCAGATGCCTGACTTTTAGGTGGTGACAATTAGGTGTCTAACCTTATCAACCATCATTACAGTTAATTACATTTGTGGAAAACACTTCAAAACAGAGTCACTCACAGACTGCTTATGGCACTGATGCTGAAGACATGCAGATACTGGCAAAGAGTTTCTCCTGCCCACTATATACAACTGTTTGACCCTATCATAGATAGATGTCAACTTATCTGTATTATGAGCTCTTCACACTCCTTGGTGTCTAATTTTCAGCTCCTACAGAAAATGTATTGGACCAAAATGTTTCTTGTCCTGCTGCATTCAGAAATCAGTCCTATCAAGCTGACTGAAAATTTTAATATAAATCCTAAGGTGGTATTAAGTGTTTTCTAATAAATTTTTCTAATTGTACAGTGAATGATTGTTTGGAACAAGAAGTAAAAAATGACTTCGTGGTAGCAAAGCAGATATGTTGGAGTAGTGAAATTGGCCAGCACAGATTCAGATGCTAAAATTTCCTCTGCTTCCTTTACCAGAATTCAGAGATGCAGAGGTGTTTACCATCATGCAGTTATGATGGCACAGTGCATAGCATTAAACAGGAATCTTATTAGCTGAAGGACCATATATAATGACATTATTCTCAAAAATGAGACACCTTCTGAATATTGTTTACTATAACCTTAAGTAAGATAACAGCATTAGAATAAACAAACCTCAATGCAAATTCTGGTACCCTGCTTTTATTTCTGTGCAGGTCTTCATGCTTCTCTCTGAGCTTACCATATCAAAACAGAAAAGAGAAGAGGTGTTTTCTGACACTTGCACCCTGTAGCTGCTTGTTCCCGTCCCACTGATGTCCCACTTAATGTGCCTGCAGCACAGTCTGTGGCCATGTGAGCACTTGTCAATCTATTTCTATGCAAAGTCTGTTGGCCTGAGCTGTCCTCTGAGGTTTCTGACTTTGCTAAAGTAGTGATCATATATCTCTTATACTGCCTATTGTCTTGCTGGAATAAAACATGTCAGAGAGGAGTGATAGCCTATAGTTTTCTGTTGCTAGTGAAAGTATATCTAAACTCTGAGATTATCTCAGACAGATATTTGGAATTAATTGATCAGAATACTTCAACTTAAGAACTTAATAATAATGAATGCATTAATTTCTAATTGTTCTCTAGATATTTAAGCACTCAGGGGTTTTCCAGGTTTTCTTTTCAACTAGGAAGGCTAAATGATAAAATGGAGACTGTGGTTATTCCCATGATTTCAGAAGCAAGAGTTATGGAAAACATCTAAAATATTAAGAATTAATATGCTGCAACAAAGAAAGAGGTCTATATATTTTCCTATATGTTTAGTTTAATAAATAGCAATTGATGACATGTCCAAGTTTTGTGTATTGTGAGCAGAAGTTACAAGTTTTGCTACCTTATTTTAATTATATTTGGAAGAACTCTTTAAAAAATAGCTTTTAGATGCTTGGGTAAGTTATTTAAGAATGCAAATAATTTGTAAGTCCTTTTGTTCAAGCATCAGGTTCACATGCAAAATGCTTCCCCCAAAAGCATCTCTTTTGGAGGCAAAATTCACGTGTGTCTTGCCTCTCCTCGAAACATTCACTTTGCCTGAGTCATAGACTGTGGAACTATTAACCCTAATTGAAATGCACATCTAAACTGACACTTAACCCTGTTTTTTAAAAGCAGCACATGAGGCTGTGGGCGATACTGTCTTATCTGGATAGCACCTTGCAGCCTAGAGTCTTTAAAAGTGCTTTATTTACATAATGTCTCATTTATTTTGCAAGAATTACACTCTCCCTATCACTGCTATGATCTTCTTTGGCATAGAAAATATCCAGCAGCTGTTTATCAGCCTACAGAAATGCTGTGTAATAAGAAATAAAAAGAGATTGTGCATCTCACTGAAATCATGGTGTGAATAAAGAAGGAACACCATCGGGGGAAAAAAAAAAAAAAGGAAAAAAAAAGCAATCACTTGGCTTCCTCCCTTCATTAGTACAGTCCTGTGGGTCACCAATACACACAGGATCAGATGGGGGAAAAAAGCAGCATGTTTGTACAGTTCTGCTAGTCACCAGCATGCACACTGCGTGGGGAACCATCCTGGGCAGTCTCTGTGGGGAACAGTACTTTACATAACCTGAAAAAAACAAATGCATAAGCCAAGATTTTGAGAAGTGACACATTCTTTGGCTGCTGAATAGAAGGCATTTTTAAAGGGAGTAGGGTCTGTAATTTGGTTTGTTGGTTTTTTTTTGAAAAGCAGACACCTATGAGGGGATGCTAATTTCAACACTTGTGGCAGCCAGTAACAACCACAGGAGAGTGCAAGAGATAAATTGCACAAACCTTTCTGAAGTAGGTTTTTTTTTAATTGTTTAAAATAGTCTGATCAATATTCTTATCCATGTTTGATTAGGACAACAGCAATGGAGAAACATCAAAATTTTATTAGTTAGGGCCACTATGAAGGCAAAGCTTAATACAGTTTAAAAGTTATTACTTTAGATGTATAGTGTGAGAGATATTTATAGAATAAGAGAGAAAATACTGTTGGTATCTTACAGATGACAGAATATTTAGGTGTAGAGAAATGTAATACAAATTTAGTTGTGAAAATTATTGCTTTTGTTAATTATAAGAGATGGAAGTAAAAAAAAAATATTATTAAACCTGATAGGAATAACAGGAACTTTACTAATAAATAATGCATTTTTTTCAAGATACAGTATAAGTAAATATCTTGAAAGCCAATTCATGTGAACTTGCATTGAAATACAGAAAAGACTGAAAGTTAAATGAGCAGCAGCTGGGATGACAGGCTTTGTGAATTTATCTCTTCAGAAAGAACAGAGCATTTGGAAACAAGTACATTGCCATTTATCATTATCAACTGTAATTGAAATTGGGACAACTCAACACTTTGCCCTGAAACTGTGAAAGCTGTGTCATCAGGTATTGGGCTAATGCAACAGAGGGCCCTAATGTTCACTGACAAGAAGGCTTTGGAGTATTTAACTCTCTCCCTCATCAAAACCCTAGGTTATTAAATATGACAGTAGAGTATGTACATGGGGGAGAAAGAGCCTCAGTCATAGATTTTACATCTTTTTAAGTATTGTGTCCCTTGCAAAGGTCTTGCAGGTGCTCTTGTTGTCACGGATACATATCAGTTATCTTAGTTTGAGATTGTGTATCAGTCCAGCATCAATCAAGCATATTCAACTGACTGCAAGAGAATGATGGAATATCTAAATTCTAGGCTGCCAAATAATTTAGCTGATACATATGAAGACTAGTGATTAAGGAAAAACAGAGCTACAATTTGTAAATTATTCAGATTATCCAGGCTGAAGTTTTTAGTTCAGCACAAAACCTCAGGTTTGAAGGGGGAAGGAAGTTGTTATCTCTACTTCTTGCCTGATGGCAGAGATTTGCAGGAGGGAAGAATGGCTTTTTGTGTGTCTATAACCTGGAGATTACAGGGTATTTAGTTGGCTCTCCTTTTCTATTTTTTTTTTTTTTTTTTGCTATTAAATACTCTTCTTTACTTGTCAGACTCTTCTGTAAATAACAGCATTCGGGTACAATGACAAAAAATGATACAGAAAGAGAGCTGTGCATTAATTTTTAATTTCAGTATATGGTATTGAAGGTTAAGGATGAGTTATCTGAAGAGTTTAGTCATATCAGTCACCAAGATTTCCTATTATCTGACTTAATAATTACATTTTTATTTTTGCTGGGATCAAAGTTTTTCCCAAATTGCGTATATTTTGACAGTATTTGTCAAAAAATATAGCGAACTCCTTCTCAGTCTTTCTTGCTCTTGTTCTTCATATTTTCTCCATCACCTCACTAGAAGATAGAGTGAGCACCTGGGTGGGTGTTCAGGTGTTAGCCAAGGCTAACCCATCATAAGCACATTTACCCTCTATTAATATAAATTAACTTCATATACCTTTTCTAGGATAAAAGAGACCCTGAGTGTACACAGTTGTTTTGGAAAGTGTGGCAATTTCTATACGTGGTACTTAACAAGTGGAAGATACAGGTAGTGAGAAAATTCAGACAATGCCTTAATGTTTCCCTTCCCCACATAATTCAGGAGGGAAGATTAGTCTGTCAGAAGATAACATGGCTTTAGCAATATCAAAATATTTCCAGATATATGTGCAGAATATGTGCAAACCTATGCTAATGTATGCACAAAACCTAGTGGCTGTCAGATTTGCATTGTAAGCTGAATAATTGAATTTTGAATGTATTTTCCATTCAAAATCACAACTTTCTGAATGTTTTACTTGCTCTGAAATAGGGGAAGAGCAACAATAATTCCAAAACAAGTATTAAATTGGGTGGATTACTTGGTATTCATTTGGAGGGACAGAACATTTAATTTTAAATTTCATCTTTTCATGTAAGTATGATTATATCAATTTTAACTTTAAAACAGCTTTTCAATATTGTTTTGCAAAAATATTAAAACTGTGCTTTTCTGTATCACTGCACTTTTTTTTTTTTCCCCTAAATGAAAGGCTGTCAATACTGACACATACTAAAAACATTTCACTGTAGGTGTGAATACTACTTACCCAGGAAAAAAATTCTGACTAAAATATTCTGAGTGGCAGACCATGTATTTCTTTAACTCCTCTTTGCCATCAGTGGTGGAGCAGCTTTTCTGTTCTGAAACAGATGCAGTAACCTTCTGGGTTGGTGTCACAGCAGTAACCTTCTCTGTAGTCACTATGGTTACATGGCAAAAACAGTGTTCGTCCTTTGTGCTTGCTATTCAGCTGTCCCTTTTCCACTTTGCAGCAGGACTACCACCATACTGGCAGGCATGCATTCCTTGTGAGCTCCCTCATCCTTTTCTCACTGGGAATGAGCAAATCCCCTCACTCTGCCATTCTCTTAATCATTAACCCTGATACGTGGTTTTGAGAACAGCAACGCCTTGCAGAACGTGTTCACCAATAGCTGTCAGGTGCAAAGGAGATACTTTCTGTGGGGGATTGCAGTTTAATAACATGGGCTTGCAAATGATATCTGAAAATATAATTTTCAAAGCCTGAGTTTCATCAGAATTGGTGCAGTTGTAGCTGGGTATTCCTGGGAGCAGAAAGCAGTTCTCTAAGCATTAGTGTAGTGTAAAATGGACAAAGCTCTCTGAATAGGATGCATAAGATGATTGCATAAGACCCAGCTCAATAAATTGCTTCAAAGGTAAATCAAACCGAAGCCAGGCTTCTTTTAAAACAAGCTCTTTGGTAGGTTTTTTAAATCTCTGTCATGGCTTTTCATTCCTTGTTTTGATCCAGGACCAACAGAGCTATTCTAAAGTGGCTCAGCAAGCATATGGTGCGTGTGCTGTTTCCATCATTAACTGCACAGGCGGCAGGGAATGGAGCGCCTGCTTGAAAACATTGTGGGAATGGGATTTCTGTCACTTGGAGTGCAGGAGTTTATGACTCAGACTGTGGATATGCCTTCTTGCCAGTTAATATCTGGACAGAACCAGAAATTGAATATTATAAGGCTGAAGTATCATTTTGACACACATGACCCACTGAGTCTCTTCATGACTAGTTATATTATTGCTTGTTACTGATACCTATTCACAAAAACAAGCATTCCTACCAGACTCTACCAACTGTGGTTTAAAGTAGTGCTGTCATTACAGAGCTGACAATTGTGTACACCCTGCCAACTTGTTGACAAAAAAGAGGGAAACTCGTAATTTAATACAGCTGTTTTACTGCAAAAAGCATCAACAACACTTCAGCCTTTTTATTTCCATCCTGTCAATCAAACATATCCACTTCATCAGATAAGTTAACATGCCCTAGAAGAATGCTTGTTTTTGACAGGCTTTCGGAACATGGTGTGACTTTTTTTTCCTCCTCTTTTTGTATTCTCTGTTCCTTTGGCCTATTCATAATCTATTTGTTCAGAAGACTACAGCTCTCCTCCCTGACTCCAGGGATAAATTCAGAGAAAGTTTTGAGCACAATCCCAGAGCTTTGCCATGTTTGCATGTAAATGAGTCATTTCAGCTGCACAGAAGATCACTAAGTATGTATGAAATCAGTTTTCTTTTGAGTGTGAACATATCAGATAGGCACAGTTGTTGATTTGTCTTTTAGAAATTTGTCCTTTCTCTTAAAAGTAAGATCAGGTTGTGTTAAAGACGAGATCAGATTGATGGTTCTTGGATTATTACCTGTCTTTACTCACTTATTTCTTTGACTAACTTCTTGTGCTTGTTCAGCATTGGTATTTCTTAAAGTTTAATATGAACCTCTTGTTTAATAAAAATTTTGTTTTAGTGAAACTTGACAAGGTGTATTCTTCACAGTAAATTCTGACTCCCCCGTCTTTCCAATCCCCTTCTTCTTGTTAACAGTCCTGGTCTATTTGTAGTTGTTTCACCCCTTAGTTTGCATAAAGTAGCTCATATGAAGATGTGAATGAACCTGTTCTTGGGTGGACATTAGACTAGTATGTTCTGAAGAGATATGGAAATGCACATTATCTGGCCCAACAGCATTTTAGGGTTCTCATTTCTCATGTATAGTTAATTTTTATTCTTTCATTCATATATTTCAATAAATAGGAAAAAATCCTGTCTGAAGACTAACTGATGTCATTGTGAGTTTCTATCTGGTGAGATTTTTGTAGCACTAGTTCCTGAATTAGTAATATCTTAATGCAATATAGCAAATCCTGACTAGGCTACCTGTCAGCAGGTAAATATATTTATGAAAATTATAATCCAATTTCTAATTTATAATGATTTTCAACAAAAAAAAAATGGAAAAGGGAGTCAGCTAAATAATGACCTTGCTTACACTGAGTGTTTGTAACTAGGGAATCAGATCTTCCTGGTGAGCAGGAAGATTTATGATCTGTTCAGTGAAAATTCATAGGCTGAAATCTCTCCTCCAATAAATCCTAATACCTGTCCGGGCTAATTCTCTGTGAAGTTAATGAAGAAAAAAAAAAAAAAAAAAAAAAAAAAAAAAGATGGTTTGACTCGCTGTAAATTTTAATAAATGATATAGGATGAAGTAATTCAGAAGGAGAAGAAGCCCATTCTGCTCTATGCTGTTTTTCATGGATTCAAAGGACAAAGGACTGAAGTAGCATGGTAAGCCCACAAAAGATGTTTATTTTTGGCAAGGGTTGATAAATTTTACATTCTGCTTCAGAAAGAGCACTCCTAATGTGAAATTTGCCATTTCAGCAATGTATTTCAGCATCGACAACAGTGCTAAAAATGTAGTCAATGCTTCACACAGAACATTTGTTAGGGCCAAATTTACTTGGCCAAACATGGCTGGGGAGGAGTCCAAGATACATATAGGATGAGAACAAGGAGCCAGAACTATATTATACAGAAGATATATTTAAAACAAAGATGAATATGAGACAAAGATGCAGCTGACACCAGAAACCATGGCAACAGGTGGGTGCATCTCAAAAGAGCAGGGAATCTAGGAACAGGATTTAAAGCTAAATTATATTAATCTTTTTTCTATGAATTCACTGTCATCTAGAGAACTACCTTTTGGTTGGTTCAGGATTTCACATTGGAGAACAGCTGTTTGTGATAATTAACCTCAACCAAACCCAGGACAGGATGTGCTAATTTCTTTGAAATATTTCATGTACATGATTATGATGGTCATGACCCAGGTATCTACGTAAAATAACCACGCTGAGGTGAAGATATGCAGACAGGGCAACAGTATTTTTTGTATTTTACAAAATTCCAGCCTAGTAAATCAAAAGAATGCCACATTTTCCCCTGAAATCAGAATTCAGAAACCTCTAGGATCTAGTAGCACTTTCTCACTGTCAGCTCTAAGGAACCTGTTTATCTGTCCGTGCCAGGTTGTGGTTCAACAGGGCACATGATCACCCAATTTGTGCACAGGCTGGTTTCCCTGCACTGTAAATTACTAGCAGTTGCCACTGGGTAGAAGCTGAAGTGCTTGTCTGAGACTTCTCAAGTGTAAGCAAATTGGTTCTTAATCATGCACTTAATTTCACTTATCGCCATCATTGTTCAGCAAGGCAAAATTATCCTGTTTTAATTTATGGAGCTGTGCATAACATTTGTCAGTGTCTTGCCACTTTTTACTCTCAGAAATGCAACACAACAGTCTTAATTAGTAGTAATATTTTGATGCCTTATTGCACACCAGAATTAATCACAAAGTCTCTATGCTTTTTATTGACATCAGTGATCTCTCTTGGAATTTTTTGTATCAAGCTGATAAGACAAGTTTTTCAAAACTTCTGAACACCAAAGTGCTAGATCTCTGGTTTATCTGCTCTTGAAAGATTAATACAAAAATACAATGAATATAAAATAAAGAGCAGTTTGCTGATTTTCTAGTAGTATTCAAGCTGATTTATCACCTAAAGATATCACTCAGTTTAGGAGGGTTAGAAAGTAATCTTCTTACTCAAAAGAACTTAAGTGCATTTTGGCATTTACCTTTTCTCTGGATATTTTGTTTCTGTTCCATTTAGGTTCCTAAAGATCTCAGATACTCCATCAACAATTCTGATTGTTTTTCATTTGTTTGGGTTTCTATTTTGTTTTGTGTTGGGTTTTTTTGTTTGTTTGGTTTGTGAGGGGTTTTTTGTTTGTTTGTTTGTTTTTATATGTTTGTTTGTTTTTTTCCCTGAAGAAATCTGATTGAAATTTTTTTTGTACAACTTGCCATTTTTGCCCAGTGTATGTGTTTGTTCCTTTAGATCTTTGTAGTGTTGCTGTGTCCCTCCAGCCTAGCTTTTGTACTTTTTAATAGATATCCTGTCTCTCGTCTGTGCTAATGGCAGCAGAACAGATCTATCAAACAAAACAGGCTCCTTTACCATTTAAGTACCTTTGAATTTATGTAATGCTCGTCAATTCTTCCATTGACTGCCTTTTCCAAGACTGACTGAGAAAATTAAATCCAGTTCACAGTCTACTCTAAAAATGACAATATGAAAAAGTATGAAAGTCTTGTCCTAAACCATGTTGGGGAGTTCTGCTCAGCCTGCAGTTTAATGGAAATTCTGTCATGGGACATCTTACAACAGTAAAAGGTCAGTATTTTGTCTCTTAATTAAGTTTTGATGAAATAGCAGGTAAAATGTTGTCTCCTTTTGAAATCAACAGGCAGTGCATGACTGCAGGGACCTCCTCCTGGGGATATCCCAGGGGCACATCATGAGGGGTCCTGGCAGCCTTCCCAGCATTGCTGGGAGCCAAATGCAGCAGCCATCACTCCCTCTGCTTCAATCCCCTGGGGCTAGGCACCCAGTGGACACTGATTGCCACAGGGTGGTCTGGAGATGAAGGGATGGTATCTGTCTGTGTTTCCAGAGAAAGGTTTCTGCTATCCGTGTGCAGCAGGATTGTTGGCAAAACACACACAGTGTCTGACTAATTCAAAAAACCTACTATAACTGATCAGGTGACCAATATGATGCTGAAAAAGAAACATTAAAAATCAGGAGAAAATGCTTAAAATAGAAAGTATGAACACATGTCTGCATATAGCTAAACAGATGGCGTGTCTTTAAGCAGAGCTTATCCATATGGCAAGCTAGTAGATAGAATCTGAGCGTTGTATAGGATCCCAGTGGAGCAAAACCCGTATTTTTTGACTCAGAGTGCACGCTGTATATCTCACACTTCAGATGACAACATAAGCAGTTCTACGCCATCAGCTTCTGGTAGGTGCAAATAATCAGAGAAAGAGGAAAAAAGATTAAGAAGCATGAACTTATGAAAGAGTTAGGAAACTCTCAGAGTGTTTTAATAATAAAAATAATAATAAATAAAAAAAAAGACAAAGAAAAAAAAGACATTCTAACCCCAGTAAAACAACTTTCACAAATGGCCATATTTAATAGCTAAGAGAAAATTGCAATTACTTCAGTGGCCCAACCACCTTATTCACTGTGTGGCTTGTTCCTTTAGCACTGACAGACAACATCTGTTTCAGTCTACAGGAAGGCTGCCAAAGACATGAAATTTGTCTAATAACATAGGCAGACCATCCAGGTACAGAAGATTTCTGAATGAGAATAAGCACATCCCTCACCTTTTTATCCCTCACAGGAGCTTAAGCATTCAGATCATGCGCTGGTTACTGATCCTGAGCTACGAACTTTTCTCAATGGAGACAGTCCAGCATAAAGGGAAGATTGTAGCTGAGAACATATTACCTGCTGTGGCACAGGGATTACTCTGCTTGCACAGGAGGAGGTCTGCCTGACAGTCTTATGGTGCAGGAGAACTGGGAAGAAGCCAATTTTATCTACAAAGAAAGCTCAAAAGATAAGAAAGCACCATTCATTTAAAACCAGAAAATCTCCATACCCTTTGAAATAAAGCACAGTGAGGTTATGATATTTGAAAAGAAAGTGAATGTGTCAGTATGAAATATCTTCATTTTAATGGAAGATTAATTGCGAGAGGCTGCTGACAAGTTCTATCAATCTTGTTTACTTGTTGCCATATGATACATTGTAAAGTATTTCACCTTCTAAGAAGTATAACAAAAGAAAAGAAAATGTAATAATGGACAGTGCAGTTTAGATTTTTTTTGAGCTAAATCAACATGCATATCTGCACATTTGGTGGAATGGCTAAATTTATAAGTAGTTTATATATTAAAACTTCTGTGGATATCCACATTCTCAATTCAGTTTAATAAATCCTTATTGGTGTCTTTTACAGATCATGTAATCTTTGAAGTGAGAAAAGTCAAAGATAGGAGTTTGACATTAAAGGACTCAGGAAAAAAATGTACCTGATCTTCCCTGCAAAAACATAGGAGAGGCTGATGATTTGATAAACTGGTGCTTTTTACTGTTACATGCCATAAATGATTGGACCAGTTAGACTGAAATACAAAATAAAGTGAGAACCAAAAAAGCTTTATTTTCAAGCTTAAGTGTGCTTTCCAATGAAACATGATGTCTGAATGCATTTCTCGTTATCTGCAACCACCCTGTGCTGCAGCAAGTCCTGAACACACAGATAGCCATACCCATATGCTGTCTTGCAGAATTCAATGACACCTTGAGGACAGTAGGATGTTTGTGAAAATTATGGTGCAAGACAATAACTGAGGCATGTCTTCAATACATTTTTTTTTCTGAGTACATATAAGTAACATGAATATAGTGTATGAGAATTCAGTAGTTTACCTACCTAGATACCAAATCCCAAAGTCTAA